>JAFFST010050885.1:137404-149057 GCA_022414735.1 Noturus placidus | reverse complement strand
GACTATTGTTTAAATTGGTTTGATGTTCCGAAACACTTAAGTGTGACAAACATGCAAAGGAACAGGAAATGAGGAAGGGGGCAAACACTTTTTCACACCACTGTATGGGTGTGATGGTCACATACTTGGCTTCTATACTTTTGGCCATATTGTGTATTTTCTTTCAGTGCTTGACCTATAACATCACTCTTAATTCTCAAGATATCCTTTCTTGTGACAGACTAATAAATGGAAGCAGGTAATTTATCCCTGCTAATACAAGTGCTGATGTACTGATGATTTATTTTTGATTGATGCAACATAATTTATTTAGCAATTTCAAGTTAGTGCAGGTTTAATAGACCCTCACTCGTTCAAATTATACATCAAGTCAGTCTTAGTCACACTGATGATATTTTTTCTTGTACCTTACTAACATTTTAATTAAAATCTACTCATTCTCCTCATTTTTATATTCTCCCTCTCTCCATCACACACACTGACACAATTTTTCATCATTCTTTGCCATAGGGATGGCTGTTTCACACCTGTTTTGTTGTCTTGACTAGACCTCATATCACTCTGCTGCCATCCGTTCAAGAAGAGAAACACTTGTAATCAGATATTTTGTGCAAACGTAGTGACTGTATAAGTGCACCTGATTTCTAACTCCCTGCGGTTTTAAATAAATTTGACTGATATTCCTCTTCAACTTAGCTCCTTGACCCAAAGCATAACGACCATTTAGGTCTTTTTTCATTGCACATGAAGGCACACAAACAAGTGACACCCCACACATGTTTTGGATCTCCTACAACCCTGTCACATATATGACTGGGTGTTTTCTGGAATCAATCACCTCACTATAAAAGATATTTGGCAAACCAGCCTTTAGGAATAAAAATCACATCTTTTTTTATATGTGTGTTTATTAAAGCTCGATATGGCAAAAAAAAATAGCAGTTTGAAAGCCATAGTATGATGTTTGCCTGTCTGAGGTTACGAAAATATTTGGTGGGAGCTGATTGGTGGCTCCCTATTTTTCCAAGGTGTCAATTTCCAATTGAGGTAAAAGACAACAAATGCCTTGCCAGCCCACACACACACACACACACACACACACACACACACACAGAGAGAGAGAGAGAAAGAGAGAGAGAGAGAGAGAGAGAGAGAGTCTATAGGCTTATTCAGCATTTTATGGGAGGAAAATTGAAAATGATTATGTAGTGCATAACATGTTAAATGTATCTAAATATAACACTGAGTTGAATATTAAAATCTTGCTGCTCTGACTCAAGGGTGGCAGAACAATTGTCTACTCCACATTAATTTCATACCAAAATTATTCCCTGGCTGTGAATCAGTGGGAAAACACACATGCGTTAGATCTGGCCTGCATGTTTACTATGCTTTAGGGTTTCTGGGAATCATTTCGTTAACAATTGTAGACCAAGCGTTATTGTTAGACACGTGCACCGCGGCTCTCATAAAAAAAAAAAAAAACTAAAAAAAAAACTCAATGAGAGTGTTATGTCGCTGAGTCCATCTCCACTAAGACTGGCTAAATCTGCCTTATAGCTATTTATAATTTAATTAGCAGCCTTGAAACTGGCGACTGTCTTGATGGTTAAAATTTTAAATTGTCTGATGACAATTACATACAGGGCTGTAAGCAGAATCCAAATTTTTATGAGGTAGAATTGCAGAAATGTGCTATAGTTTACAGATAGTGTACATATGTTTGTGTTATTTTAAAATATGTTTCTAATTCTATTCTTCCTCCAAGGACTCAAAGTCCAGATTAAATATTTAACCTGTTAATTTCAGCCTCCAAAAATATCTATTTTACTTTCATATTTCGTAAAATGACAGTGAATTGATCTCATGTTCCCGAAGAAAATTATGCAGGTAGGATAGAGCATTGTCCTTCTGTTCCTTGCATATTTCTTTTTAAAAAAATGGTCACAGTATAATGATTTTATATTAACTAGCAAAAGGGGTCGGGAACAAAGCGTCAATTTCATCTAGGCCTAGTTATTATAAACTATAGAACTCTATAGAGCTATGGAGCTGTTTGTTTATTTAATTGTGTGCATATTATAGCCTATTCTTACATATGAAACTGGACTGTTTTCGTTGAGCAAGCTAATGCAGAATGAATATTATATTCTAGGGGAAAAAGATGTCAGCTAAAGCTTCTATTGTCTACAGATTAACTAAAACAAACGAGATTCAGCTTTTTTTCACCTGGTTGTAGGCTATGTAAACCCCGTATAAAAACACCAAAAAACTTTCAGAAACCAAAGTCCCGGACCTCGGTGTCATGCATGTGTTATGTAATCCTAATAAATCTTCTCCTAATTATTTTCATGTAAAAAAATTGTATTTACTTTTTAAATGCAGGCTATTAACATTCGAACTCTTCCTCCTTTCTGTCTTTATTTTTTTTTTTTATTTATTTATTATTATTTTTTTTTTTGAAGGTTAAAATATGGTTTCAGAACAAGCGCTCCAAATATAAGAAGATCATGAAGCACGGCCCCACCGGACCTGAAGGAGAGCTGCAGGCCGCCCGTGCGCATGCGCAGTCACCCTGCTCTCCTGTGCTGCCAGCTCTCTGGGACGTGCCGATGGCGGGCAAAAGCGTGCACACACACCCCAGCGGCTACATGAACAGTTTCGGCCAGTGGTACCCATCATCCCAGGACACTTTACCCAGACCTCATATGATGTGACTCAAATGTGTTTGCTACCGACATTCTACCGATATAGTGATTATATGATATATGACATATGTCATATCCTATTATACATGGATACAACGTTGCGTCGGTAATTTTCACTTTTCTGAGCGTTTGTGTTGACCTACATGTGAGAATTCTTTTATTACAGTGTAAATACGGTCGTGTATTTAAAGGGGCTGTGACTTTATCCTTGAACAGGTTTTGTTCAGTGCTTGTTGATATTATTAGTCATCAGTGCTTTTCGTTTTATATTCGGACTCCATTCATATTTGTTTTGAATTAAAGGACTGATGAAAGGCTACCAAACACTGTGTCGCCATGCCATTGAACGAAATTGTTGTTGAAGAAAATTAAATGAAAGTAGTCTAGACAAAAAAACACAAAATGTACTTCAATCTTAATCAATTCCCCTTTTTACTTTTGACTTTTAATTCATGTTTCACTCTACTATACAATTGTCTATTTCCACAGCTTTACGAAGCAACAATTCAGGTTAAAATAGCTCATTTTATATAAGCTCAATATTTTCAATAAGCTCAAATATAACATTTAAGTTTATTGGAGCTTTGTTTGGCCTAACATTCGCTGTATTTCTGTTTGTAAACGCTTGACACGTTATCATTTAACCATTTCATGCATAAATTATTTAAAAACATATCCAGATTCTTTATATTTATTTTTGCATATAATTGCATGCCATATGAATTTTGAGTTTTTCTAAATGTCACATATTAAAAAGTGAATTGGAAAGGCCATGAATTGAAAAAGAAAAGGCATAAAACTTTATAACTGAAATGGGGGGACAACCTCTTCTAATGTTTTTATAAACAAAATTTAATATTCAGGTTAAAATATTTTATGGGGATGACAGGAAATATAGAAAACATTTTTTTGTACAAAATATAGCAATATCCTTGGAGAAAAAAATGTGGATTGGTGCAGCTGATTTTGGAGGAGTAAAAAAACTATTTTCTGTATTAACAAAAACTAATCTCACAAAAAGACTTAAATTGGTATTTTGAGTAGAAAGTTTGTAAACAAAAACCAGAGACAGGCTGCACTCAGAATTATAATCCGACTGTCCATCAGAAAGCATGAACACTATGCATGAAAGGGTTAAATTAATTTACCTTAATCTATGACCCAAATGTTTTCATGTAATACAAATTGCTGAACTCTCAGAATGCTATAATGGGACTTCAGAAATTATCCCACTTGAGTACACAAATACATCTGTAAAAATCACACCTACATTTCACATTTCACATTCCAGAAACTGCATATGTGAATTCAAGTAATGTTCTGTTCCACACATTTTCCACACGTAGTGATTGTGCTTTTAATTTCAGATGTGATTTTTTAAAAATTCATTTATTTTCACATGTAAATTTTTATAATAATATATGGATTGGTATGAGAAAACATAATCTAATGGGCGGCTGTGGCTCAGTTGGTAGAGCAGGTTGTCCATTAATTGTAGGGTTGGCGGTTCGAATCCCGGCCCGAATGACTCCACATGCCGAAGTGTCCTTGGGCAAGACACTGAACCCTAAGTTGCCCCCGATGGCAAGCTAGCACCTTGCATGGCAGCTCTGCTACCATTGGTGTGTGTGAATGAGACACAGTGTAAAGCGCTTTGGATAAAATATGTGAACAATGAGCATATGAAAAGTTAGCGCATCATGTGAAAGAAAGTTACTCGTAAAATTAATGTGAAAATAACTTGATTTTGTAGAAAAACATCACATTTAAAATTCTAATACATGCTCTAAAATGTGCAAAATGTAATGTGAATAGTTCACATGAAAAAAAAATCCCTGTAAGGGAATTACATTAGAACAATTTTCTATAAGCTATATTTATTTATTTTGATTAATTCAGCTGAACTGCAACAATCCTTTGCTTAGTCACATGAGTGCTATAATGAATGACAGAACAGGTTAGGTTACAAAAATCCATTTAGGATTAAATAAAGATTACTCTTAGGAATCATGTACAACTTTAACTCGTTTAACTCGTGATGAAGTACACAGAGTGAAACAAGTGGATCTATCTTCATAAGATCACAATTACACACAAAATTGATATAAGATGGATTTTCACTAGAACACAGGTTTACTTCCCACAAGCCTACAACTGCCAGAGTACTTTGAAAATAGCTGAGGTAGTACACTCTGACACATTTATAGACATACCATCATAGTTTAGTATCTATAATTTATTATCAGACACAAAAGCCCACTAAGCCAAACCCGCAGGATGTGAGGGTTAAAAATTTGAATTAACTGTGCAGGTTGTGGGCAGACAGAGCAGTGGAAAAAAACAAAGAACTGTCTGCACCTTAAAAGGTAATTTCCTTAAGAAAATTCAGACAAATGCTTGCTCAGCATCTGGCAGAGTAATCTGGCACCACGTTCTCAGCTGCTACAACTGTGAGAAGACGTCTGATAATTAAGGGTCTTTTTTTTTTTAGAATGGCTGTGTAGGAGAGTCCTGAAACATAATGCAGTCTTATAAAAAATAGTCTGTATATTAATCATCAATGTAATCAATAATAAATCATTTTTAAAAATAAAAATTTATTTAAGTTTGTCAGAAGAAGAACTGGTAAAAGGCTCTTGATTTCTGTGAAATATGGAGGTTGTTCTGTCACAGTGTTGGCATGCATTTCACTAGTGAACCTGGTCAATGCTGAAGATTATAAATTTTGATTCATAAATGTGGTATCATTGGGGAAAATTATTAGCCTTGCTTTCAGAAAATTAACAGCAGGACAAACACACTACAAACATTATTAGGGTGCAGGGGTACAGGGTAATATACTGTATTTACACACTGCGAAGTTCCACTTTTGCTTATTCTCAGGTTGTTGGAGCGACATGATCCAACAGGCTGTTTGTCTTTGTCAGTGAATTTTGGCCTGAGTAAAATAAAATGATTTCAGATAAAAGAGTCATTAATTACAATACACATTTCTGGTTTTACATTGGTTGTCCTTGAATCAATATTTCCCGAGAATGATTGAGCTTAGCTGTTGCAGTCATACACACATTATCATGAACACAAAAGGATTACTATATATGATTCACTGTTGGTTTCACAAGAGCTATAGTCCAGTCATTTTATAGCTTAACTTTCTAAATACAAATTATTATTATTATGTTTTAGAGAGATCCTTGGAACATTTTGGATTTGTACCACCTAAGTAATTAAGCACATTTATGATGGCTAAACAAACCTAGTAAGATGTCAGACAACAAACATTACTTAAAGAAATAAGAATTTTTTTTAATTGCTTATTGATGGAAGAAGCAGAAATCAAAAACTTCAGGATTTATATCTTGCCAAAAGGAGACCGGGGACTTTAAAGGACAGACCTTTTGCTGTTTTACTAAAATTTGTAATTCAGAATTTTAGACATCTGAGTTAAAAAACAAAAACAAATCAACAAATAAATAAATAAATAAGAAAACTCTCAAATTGGAAATTCTACTAGGAAAGTCATGATTGTCTCCTTAACCCCAAGTTCAACAAGTGATGTCAAATCAACAAAGCTGCTGACAGCATCCACAGTAAAAAAGGTAGCACTTCTTTACTTTTAAATAAAATACTAGAATTTGCTTTAGATTATTCAACATATAGACAAATTTACTTGTTAAATCTATAACATTTGACAATACAGTTTGGTTTTTCTAAAAACTCAAATTCACAAATTATGAAAATGACATCATTCAGAACTCCAACTTCACACTAAATATACTTGAACGCAGCAATAATACAACTGGTAATTATACAAACCCTGCTCTCCCCCATACACCTGAAGACTCTGTCTATTGTTAGTACTGCCTCACATTGCATTGCGGGAGGGGTTGACTTTCTCGGCAGGAGGCAACCTCAGGCCATAGAGTTTGGCTATTTTCATCCATCTTTGCAAAAAAAAGGTGAACGCCCCTTCACTCCGCCCATAAGTCCACTCTGCCCTTTCAGATCCAGCCACCCATCCCCCTGTTTAATCGTTGTCTCTGAAACATTCTATTAGTCCAGAAGTACTTTTAAACTTGTTTGACTCCATACAACTATGTTTAACTCTATACAGCTGGAATAGAAGAAGAACAATAAAAGCATCATATGACAGAAGTTGCGGGCAAAGAAAGGTTCTGCAGATAAAGAAGGCAAAGCTTAAAACTTATCAATGGAAGAGTTCAACAGGCTCTCATTAAAGACTTCCACCATATTCATCAAATGAGTTTATGCAGTTTTAGTGAATATTTAGTGAAAATTGTGTTTATGGTTTCATTATACAAACTTTATACAATTAAATTTGTCCTTACACACACACACACACACACACACACACACACACACACACACACACACACACACATATATATATATATATATATATATATATAGATAGATAGATAGATAGATAGATAGATAGATAGATAGATAGATAGATAGATAGATAGATAGATAGATAGATAGATAGATAGATAGATAGATCCTCTACTGCACCTCAAAGAGTCCCTTAAAGATCAGGTCTTCGTCCACTGTTTTTCATGATATGTGTGGTTCTTTTTGGCCAGATTATTTACAAACACAGCCTTATCTTCAACAGTTTTAGTGGTGTGTTTGACTTAACTTGGAAGTGAGAAGTCTAAATTGGAATGATAATGATACTTTTCAGACTTTGCACATTTGAGCTACAAATTGGGAGGAAAAACATGGATTCTTTTGGCTTTTGGCTTTTGCTAGCCAGATATTTGTAATTAGTTTAAGATGCATTTACTTTCTCAAAACAGCAAACTGTATGGCCAATATTATAGATTTAAACAACTAATGTGATCTAAACTAAATACTAGAATAAACTTATTTAAAGTGATGTGATATTTTATTTACTGTTGATGGTATGAGTGGCCATGTTGTTGACAAGACATGATAAGCCAAACATGGGGTTGAGTATGCCTTCCCAAACTAATTCCCAGTAGGAGATCCTAGTTAAGGTTTTTCCTATTCTGAGTTACAAGCTTGAGTGGAATGTAGCATAAGTCCACCACAGCTCTTCACCTAATCTCATTTTCATATTCATGATCTAAAATCATAGTTGGACTCCAACCTTCTTGAATTAAAACACCAAAATTTTTGTTGTTGCCCTCAAAAATGTATCTGTCTAAAATTCCAAACATTTTCAGAAGATAGTGTTACTATAGAACCTTCTACAAAATGTGCCATCTTGGGATTATATTTTACAACATACTTTCATTTGAACTATGCATTATGTTACTCATGAAAATGACTTCCTATCAGCTCAGCAACATCAACACTTCAAGCTTTTCTTAGTTTGGAAATGATAAAAACATTTTGAATGTACTATATAAGTATAACCATAACCAAATGATTATTTTATCACATACATGTTTCCCAAATGATTTAACTTAATACATTATTAAATGGAAAGTAAAAGAGAATCAACAGTAAAAGAGAAAACAACATATCTCTGCAAAAGATCAAACCTTCAGGTTCAATTATTAATAGAATTGGAACTTTACACAAGTAGTTTCTTTATAGTCCTTGCTGATGGCCATCAGCTGCTTAAAGCAGTGGTATCCATGTATGTGTATTCGTTCACCACAACATTTCTTTCTCACATTGACAGAACATCACTGTAACACAAGAATCTTTCTTTAGAAATCAGAAAAACCTAAAACTCATTGAAGTTATCATTTGGACACTCAGTCCTATTCTCACACCAGTCTGTATACATATGAAACTTTACACTACAAGGTAATTCAACTAATGACAGGGTGAAGAAATTAGAATGAGACTAAACATCTAGCCAGGAATATCTTGTAGTACAGAAAAAGGAGGTGCCTTTATAATTCAAGAGGTGGGAGCTTTACTTTAACCGCACTAACAGCAGTACTGCATTATATTTTCATGCATGCAATAACACCCGTGGGCATTGGACATGAAGAAGAGAAGGTAGATGTTGCAATGGAATATAGTTAGTTGGCTTGATGTGTGCCAACAAATAATACTTCCCTACTTTATTATGAATACTTCCTCCAAAAATAATTTTATTCCGCTGTGCACTAACTACAGTAAAACAACTTTCTGTGGACTCCAAAATAACCTCAAAAGATAAAACTATAAATAAATATTGAAAAATTGCTATTTGAAAATGGTCATGAGTTAACTTGGTGACTAGGCATCAAAAATATTCCAGGGGTTTTAGTTAAGGTTTTCAACAGTGCTATCTTGCTCCCTAAGACAGCAGTTCTTAAACATTTTTGCAGCCTAATCAGTTTAAATTTAATAATACATTTCACTGATCCCTTTCTTTTATGAACATCCAACTATATGAATATTAGTGTATTTAAATGAATACAGTAATTTTGGTTATTTATTAGCACCATATTCCTGAACTTTCCACTAACAGAACACATTAGGTCCAAGTTGACATCATTTTCAGGCTGGCTTGTGTTTGAGTCATTGAGGTTTACATTTAACCCATTTAATTAAAGTGACAAAAGAAACAAACCTGTGGGTTTCCAGTGTATTACAATATATAGAGAAAAAATCACGACCCCACTTGTCATGGCTCTCAATTTGAGAACCACTGAACTTAGTAAAACAGTTAAAAATAGTTAAGTCTTCATGTTCAGGCAGTGAGATTTTTCAAGACTGATGTCCACTACACTTAACCAACAAAAATTTAAACAGTCCAGGCTATTTGCCATTCTCAGTGCAGCCTGGGTCTATATAAATCCTTCAGCTTTAATTCTAAACCACTAAATGTTCTATACGCATTCAGTCTATTATCATCCAACAAAAGCTCGCTACACTCAACCACCACTAATAACCTTTCAGAATTAAGGGCTACCGCTGTAACCTTTTTATTGTAATGCTAAAGCCTCTATTCACAGTGAATATTATCAGACTGTTAACCAAAACTATATCCAAAATAATTACTAAACACACTGTTTACTTACAGTGACCATTAAATCCACACCCCCAGGTTAACACTGTCAAAACTAATAAACTCATATAGTGAAGCCGTCACTATGAATGACCTACAGTAAAGATAAATAGCTAAAGCCTGACCATGGTCCATGCTATGTTATCCACATCTTAAGTTCTCTCTATATGAACTCAGTCAAGTCAACATGATTTTTCCTTGATTGTAATCATTTAATCATTTGTCCTCCTAGGTAATTTATCCACAGTCCTTTGGTTTCATTCCATTTAAACCTTTAGTCATCATATAAATGTAATGCTCAAATTTACACTTTTAAGGTCAACACTACAAATAAAAATTTCTGGTTACATCAATAATTTCTCATATTTTTGAATTTACATTCCAATATATATTTTTACATACACTTGGTAAATGGCGCACTTGTATAGCGCTTTTATCCCGAGCGCTTGACACTGTGTCTCACACACCCATTCACACACCAATGGTAGCAGAGATGGCATGCTAGCACCTTGCATGGCATCTCTGCTACCAGTGTTTTGCCCAAGGACACTTCGGAATGTGGAGTCACACGGGCCGGGAATCGAACCGCCAACCCTACGATTAGTAGACAACCCGCTCAACCACCTGCGCCGCAACCGCCCTACTTAGCAACTTTGGCACAATTACATGAAAAGCTTGTTTCCTGGTATAATGCACATTAAACAACATTGTATTTATTAAAGTATTTTCCTCATTTCCTCACCTAAATTTCAGATGACCTGCATTCATGCAATTTTACATGTTCATTCCTATCCATAATTAGAAGGATATTACAGAAGAAGTTCCCAAAATGTTGATTGTTGTTGATTGTTGATTGTGCTGAAAATGGCATAAAATAACAGTGCATGGTAAACACTAAAGAAATTATATTCCAAAAAACTTTTGTTTTCACAATGCAATAAATATTTTCATTCCAAAATATTTCATCCCAAGACTAGATTGTTTTGGTTGTTGTGTTTTACTAAGGACGCACATGTACGCATATTTAATTAAAGGATGCCTCATTAGGATAATAAATGTAAATTTTTGGAAGAAGTTCCAATACAAATAAATACAATCAATCAGAAATCAACTAGTGTTTAAGAAAAAATCAACTCTTAATGGACAATGAGATCTTCATTGTCATTGGTTTGTGAAGCTGGAGGATAAGCGGTATAGACGCTGGACTGATGGTTACAGCTGTAAAATACAGCACCTGCTTAATCTTAAATAGCAAAATGGATGCTAAAATATGACAAGTGTGCGCTTAGTGTGTATGACATTCAGCTATAGCGACAACTCTCTGCGTCAATAGGGTTATAAATATTTATTTGTAGGGTGGGGGCGACTCTAGCTCCATTAACAGATGAGATTGGATTGCAATCTGCGTCACCTTTTTTATTCGAAGTGGCTTTGTATGAAATAAGCAATATGCAGTAACTATTAGAAAGCTTTACTAATACATGTATAAATAATGATTCATTAGATGCACTAGTCCTTAGCACAACAATGATACGGCTATTAACAACCAGCTAAGTCACCACAATAGCCATTAATAACGGTAATAGTTAAGTTTTAACATTTTCTCTTCTTCTCTTATGATTATCATGGCTTACATTAAGGATTAATGAATGTATCAATTAATCATTATTAATGCGTTAGTTAAGCATTTCTATATTGTTTATTTGTGGACTTTATAGTACAATGTTAGTGAATTAATGGAGGCTAAATGTAATCAGTGTTTGATGCAAATGAATTGTCGGGGTTTTTACGCGAAAAATTACGATTTTAAAATCGCAGTTTTTCAGCCGAAGTGGAACAACAAATCTTTGCTAACCTTTGTACTTGTGCTTTAGGAAAGAAATGACGATTTGAAGGCTACATTATTTTTAAAGCTATACTGTATCTGAATAAAAAAGACTATATATAT
>JAFFST010050885.1:108144-119843 GCA_022414735.1 Noturus placidus | reverse complement strand
GGGGGGGGGGGGGGGGCTGTGCGTGCGCGCGCTAGGGGATGACAGGAATATTTGACAGTTTTGACCTTGTAGTAGTTACATTTGTATGGGCCTCAGTTTGTTTCACATGCAGATCACACACACACACACACACGCACACACACACACACACACACACACACACACACACACACACACACACAAATAGAGTGTCAACTAAACACACACACAGAGCGACAACTAAACACAAACACACAGAGCGTAATAACTAAACACACATACAAGCACAGAGAGTAACAGCTAAACACACACAAACAAACACACAGAGTGTAATAACTAAACACACATAGTGACAACTAAACACGCACACAACTAAAGACACACAAAAACACACAGAGCAACAACTAAACACTCTCTTTCAGGTCACAAAGCAGTGAAACTATGATTTAAATAGATCAGTATAATATTATTGGTAGCTATGGAATGCTGTGTTATCTGTGTGTGTGAAGGACAGCGAGCTTCTCCGCATGAAGGATTCATTATTCACTCATTTTGTCTCTCAGCTTGAGCCTCAGTGAACACACATTTATATTACGCTAAGTTCAAACATTTCTTAACCCTTTTTAAACTCTTTGTAAATAATGCTAAGAGCTCAGATAGAACTAGTTAGCATTTTTTTTTTTACTTTGACAGAAGCCTTGTAGGTCTTGCTGTAGGCCTGCAATTACAGGATAATTCTACAGATCCAGCTTTCTGCTAGGTCTTTTGTTGTGAAGATTATAAATTAAAACCCTTTTCCTCTAAGTGAATTGTTTTCCTTAAACTCTCTAAAATCCTCCTGGAAATGCGGACAGCTGCGGCTTCGTTCAAGTTCCAGAAGATAATCAGTGTCAATACGTCTAAGCGACTTCAGAAAGACTTCACTAAGAAGGCAAAAGAAAAGAGGCTCAGAAACTATGACCTCTGGGTTATTCATGCATCATATTATTTAGCGATTATTCACAATATTCTGTGCCGTTTTGATAAATACATATACATAAGCTGCTACACTGCAAAGTATTACAATCTTAGCTAGTAGAAATATATTGACGTTCAATTAAATTCAAGTAATTTTTCTCTTTATTAGACTCTTTGTAAACACATATAAGCTTAGTTTGAGATCATTTTACTAATTTCAAGCAAATTGTATTATTCTCTTAACATTTATTTGTGAACAATTATTTATAGAATGAATCCAATAGAATAAGCCAATTTCATGCGTGAAAATGAGTAAATATGTCTAGAAATAGGCTTAATACTTTTCTTTTTTGTTGTATAATAGTTTTATAATGAGATACATTACAAAACTTTTCCTTTATCCAAGATATCCTCACTTGCTAAGGTATTTGTGTGCAGAAAAAATCTGTTTGTAATAATGTTTTCGTGAACAATAAGCATCAACTAAATATTATTATTTATTTAATTTTTTTAAATAAAAGATGACTAACACTACACGCTTACAAAAAAATACTTATTGGAAGATCCATCATACATAATTATGAGATCCAAGCAAGTGAAAATATCTTTAGTATGATCAAATTCACCTATTATTTCATATTATAATATTACAGTGGGCTCACGGTGGCTTGGTGGTTAGCACGTTCACCTCACACCTCCAGTGTCCGGGACTCGAGTTCCGCCGGGGCCCTGTGTGTGCGGAGTTTGCATGTTCTCTCCGTGCGTCAGGGGTTTCCTCCGGGTACTCCGGTTTCCTCTCCCAGTCCAAAGACATGCATGGTAGGCTGATTGGCGTGTCCAAAGTGTCCGTAGTGTATGAATGGGTGTGTGAGTGTGTATGTGATTGTGCCCTGCGATGGACTGGCACCCTGTCCAGGGGTGTACCCCTTGTGCCCGATGCTTCCTGGGATAGGCTCCAGGTTCCCCGTGACCCTGAAATGGAGTAAACGGTAGAGGATGGATGGATGGATGGATGGATAATATTACAGTAAACCAAATATATAACTAATATACAGTGGGGGAAAAAAGTATTTGATCCCCTGCTGATTTTGTATGTTTGTCCACTGAAAAAGAAATGATGAGTCTATAATTTTAATGGTAGGTTTATTGGAGCAGTGAGATACAGAAAAACAACAAAAAAAATCCAGAAAAACGCATGTAAACATTTTTATAAATCAATTAGCATTTTAATGAGGAAAAATACGTATTTGACCCCCTCTGCAAAACATGACTTAGTACTTGGTAATGATTTAGTAATTACTTTTCATTTTCAATGCCCTGAGGGAAGGAGGTTCTCACCCAAGATTTGACAGTACATGGCCCGTCCATCGTCCCTTTGATGCGTCCCACTGTATATTGTGCGTATCTATAACTAATTCTAAACATATTTGCTATTTCATGCTTGAAATGGTCTTGTTCTATTGATATTGTGCCTAATTTTAAGCATTTATATCTAGAAAGAATCAAAATGATCTGTCAAGACAAGAAGAAAGACAAAATAAAGTTTGAAGTAAGTGTCAAAAAACATGCTGAATAAGCTTATATTACATTTACAATAATGTTATAATAAGAAATATCAGATACCTCTTCTAACTTTCTAGTTTTTCGCATTAGTGATAGGAATTTAATTTGAAGCTCTAAAACTATTTAGTATATGATATACAGAAAACCAGAATAAATCAGCATTTTGTTGTGAAAACCCAATCTGTCCTCACAATCCCCCCATCCCCCCTCAGAAATTCTTCTAAGAATTTACTCAAGCTTAGAAGAAATTCCTTCCCACTCAGCAGCACTCCCTACTGCAGCCAGTTTCCTTTAACTGATCACTGAAGTGTTGAATACTGGAGGTCAAGATATACTTCACTGCTGTATGAGATACCAGTTCATTGCAGGGCAATTTACTGTTGTGAGTCATGATACTGCCAAGTTTTTGGACAGTGGAGGAAACTAGAAATCAGGATCGATCCAGGGCTCCTGGAGCTGTGAGGTGGCAACGTTACCTCTGCACCACTGTGCTATGTGCCCAAATGTATAGTTATTAAAATGTATTACAATGAATCTTTACAGTAGACTAAATTGCCTTCATTATAATGTAAAATCAGCATTTATTTTAGAGTATCATTGGAATTAGACAGTACTTGCTTGGCTGGCAGAAATAAATCCCTGACCAGGATAAAGAGCTTACTGAAAATGAGTGAATGAGATCTTCACAAATTTTAGCTGAATAACCAATACAGGGTAAATACAGGGGTGTCATAAATGGCACAAGGTGGGGTTGATTCCAAGGATTCTGAGTAGACATGAACTTAAGGGGACCTTATAGAACCAAAAATGATCAGGAGATTTAAACCTGGCCTAAGCAGGAGGCCCACTGCTTTAATTTATCAAAGGGTCTAAAATTCCTACTGGATGATTTCCTACTGCTGAATCCCATCTCACTTATTTGAACCTCTATCACCCATATACTATATATATACATATACCTTCACCAAAATCTTCCTCACCTGTGCTATAATGTGATCAGTTGTGTTTGTCAGGGCATGTGTCATACTGCCACTCCAGGCAAAAGCCTATTGTGTGACCCACTATAAAATTGACATTACAACCAACAGGCAACACCACACAAAAGCCATGACCCTCATACACACGAACTAAATAGTCACCCTTTCAACACTGATTATATAGACTAAAAAGGGGTAGCACATGCTGTTTAATATTTCTGATTTCTGACAGTTTGATACACAATCAAATCTCTGCATAACTACAATACACCAATAGCCTGAGTCCAAATAATTTCAATGATTGAATGTAGCTATTTGACAGGCAAACCCATGTCAGCTCCCACAACCAAATAATGCACATCATTAACTCTCACTATGCACCACATCAATGCACACACACCAATAGTTTTGGCAATTTAAACATTTGCTATTTTTTTGTAGTAGTGCTCATTAAACTTCAACATAACTGTTTCTGGGAACCAACTCAACCAAATTCTGAGCTCTTGTGAATGCACATGACTTACTTTTGTCTGTTTAAATAAAAGGGGATTGCTTTGACCAAGATGAGGACATTGCTGAATTTGCTGCACCGTCATCTGAAGAAAATTATTCACAATCAAACCATCTAATGGAAAACATATAAAAGTATGATTTA
Organism: Noturus placidus; assembly: GCA_022414735.1. Classification (NCBI taxonomy): domain Eukaryota; kingdom Metazoa; phylum Chordata; class Actinopteri; order Siluriformes; family Ictaluridae; genus Noturus; species Noturus placidus. Next base: position 115,712 of record JAFFST010050885.1, on the reverse strand, counting down.
AAAAAAAGTATGATGTAATTTTTCTGTGTGTTGCAGCCTGTAGCCTATGATAAATAACCCAGATTGTAGAGTCTGGTCTAGGATGTATTGAAAGTAATTGTTACTGGGTGTCGAATCATCCTCCAAGTTTTCCAGTAATCATGTTCATCATACCTGAAGGCTTCTGCATCTGTGAATGCAAATAATAGGATTTCCAAGCTTTTATCCCAATTTTGGCCTATTTATCCAATTTATCCCAGTTCCAGAATGACAATGCCTCTGTGCACAAAGCAAGCTCCATGAAGACATGAAGACATGGTTTGCCAACATTGGAGTGGAAGAACTCGAGTAGCCTGAACAGAACCCTGACCTCAACCCCACTGAACACCTTTAGGTTGAACTGGAATGCTGACTGCACCCCAGACCTCCTCACCCAAAACCAGCACCTGACCTCGCCAATGCTCTTGTGTCTGAATGAATATATATCCTCACAGCCCTGCTCCAAAATCTAGTGGAAACCTTCACAAAACAGTGAAGGTTATTATAACAGCTAAAGTGGACTACATTTGGAATGGGATGTTGAAAACGTACATATGGGTATGATGGTTAGGTGTCCTCAAACAATTTGGCTAGATAGTGTAGATTTGACGTGACCCAAAAATTAACTTTAGTACAGTTTTCTGGCCACAACCTTCAGAATGTTGAAGTTTGCAATCTGATTGGCTTTCTCAACTGTCATGTGTATGCTTTTCCATGCACTGGTTTTCGGCTGGAAAAGAAATCACACACTGAATAATTGAACACAATAAGCTTTTTGGAGTGGGTTAATGCAATCCTATGTTTAAAAGTTCTTAAATAGGAAGGAAACATTGAGAAAACAGTGATGACACATGATCGTCTTGCAAGGTTGCTTACAGGTTATGGGAAAATGTCTGTGGTTTTTCATTTGCCATGTTTTTGGCTGAGTTCAATGACAAAAACTACCAGACTATCTAGCAAATGTTAGAAGCCTGGTGTGTGTCTTTCTGGATGGCTGTGTAAGGTCTTGAGCTCAGTGTGCCTGAACTGGAGAGAGGACAAGCCTTGGGTCAATCCTGTTTAATGCACTCCAGAGGCCTCTGCTGTTCAAGGATTTAGTTAGCAAATGACAGCCAGCTGTTGCCAGATGTTAATAGCATTCCTTTCTCTGGCAGTGATGCATGTTGAGGCACCTCTGTCCTTTATGTATGTCACATCCTAGGTCCCTATTCTGCAGTAAAACGATGCTGACCTCTGCTTTTCTGTGTTTTAATAGTTTAGTTGTGGCTCTCTCAGGTTACAGCAGGTGTACACTTCACTCATGATTAATATTTGACACAACAGAAATACATTTAATAAACCTTCCAACTTTAGGCTTTTGAAGAGAATGTCAGGTTTAATGTATCACCACAATAGTATGCATCAATAACTGTTTTTTTTTTCTTTTCAATACATTTCCATTTAAAAATGTTTCCATTTTAAATTAAATGTAAAATTTACAGTAATTTACCAGCAGCAGAGTTGCCAGAAATGTACTGTTAATTTACAGTATATAATTGTAAAGTACTGTCATATATTTACAGGTTATTACTTTTATCATTGTATATTGCCTGTAATATTCTGTAAAATTTTCCAGAAGAATACATTTACAGTAAATACTCTCCCTCACTCACTTACTTTCAGTAACTGCTATATCCTGTTTAGTGTCATGATGGATCCAGAGTCTATCCTTTGAGTGAGGTGGGAAAACATTGTATTACAGAACACCATGCACACACACACACACACACACACACACACACACACACACACACACACACACACACACACACACCATTCACACCTAATTGCAGTGTAGCCAGTTCACCTACTGGCATGTTTTTCAAAATCTAGTCAAAATCTAGGCATCTCACACAAACCTAGTTATAAATTTAATTCTTTTGAAATTCTCTATGCCAATATAACTTATGTAGCCACAAAAACTAAATAAACTAGCACCTTGGTACAACGATCAAACGTATTTTAAAACAGACCACTAGACAATTAGAACCAAATTGGTAATATTTCAAACAGCATGGAAAGAGTCTGCTCAAGTATAGAAAATCTATTAGCAATGCTAGAAAAATATATCTCTCCACCTCAATAGGAGACAATATAAACAATTCCAGATTTCTGTTCAACACAGTAGCAAAATTAACTAGGAATAAAACCACTACAGAAAGAAACACACAATCATTACATAGCAGTGAATATTTCATGAAATTTTTCACTAACAAGGTTGAAAATATCAGATATGAAATTCAGGCTATTAAATTAAAACCAGACAGTATTATAACTAGTCCTGTAGATGATAATATAGCAATATCAGATCAATTTTTAGAATGTTTTACTCCCCTTAAAGAGACCGAACTAACTTCATTAATCTCCTCAGCCAATTCATCAATTTGCATATTACATCCTGTACCTACATTTTTCCTTAAACAGATTTATCCTGCTTTAATTGAACCACTTTTAGATCAAAAAAGTCAATTCTTCCCTCACCACTGGCTATGCACCTAAATCATTTAAATTAGCAGTTATTAAACCCCTGATTAAAAAACCTGACCTTGACCCCTCTCAACTGTCCAGCTATAGACCAATATCAAATCTCCCCTTCATCTCCAAGATCTTAGAGAAGGTTGTAGCAAAGCAGGTATGCTCGTACTTACATAGGAATAACATTCATGGAATGTATTAGTCAGGATTTAGACCTCATCATAGCACAGAGTCAGCAATAGTTAAAGTAGTAAATAACTTTCTACTGGCCTCTGATCGGGGTTGTGTCTCGTTACTTGTGTTACTCGACCTTAGTGCAGCTTTTGATACAATAGATCATAGTATTCTCCTTGATAGATTGGAAAATGTTGTTGGTATAAAAGGAACAGTTCTCTCTTGGCTCAGGTCTTATCTGACCGAGCGTTATCAGTTTGTAGATGTAAATGGAGAATTCTCCACCACTCCAAGGTTAAATTTGGTGTCCCACAAGGTTATGTTTTAGGCCCACTACTTTTTAGCTTATGTATGCTACCTCTAGGTCAAATTATTCATAAATATGGAATTAGCTTCCACTGTTATGCTGATGATACACAGTTGTATGTTTCAGTGAAACTGGAGGACAGACAGCAGCTTAATAAAGTTGAGGATTGTGTAAGGGACATTAAACATTGGATGTTAACTAACTTCCTTTTACTAAACTCTAGTAAGACAGAAATACTTTTATTAGGATCACGTGTAGCTAGAAATATGATTTCTGATTACATAATTACTCTGGATAAACTTTGTTCCATCATATGCAGAAGTAAAAGACCTTAGAGTAATTATTGACTCTAGTCTATCATGCTCATGTAGATACTATTACTATGATAGCCTTCTTTCATCTTAGAAATATTTCTAAGATAAGAAATATATTGTCACTACATGATGCAGAAATATTAGTTCATGCTTTCGTCACCTCCTGACTAGATTACTGTAATGCCGTATTGTCTGGATGGTCCAGTAGAAATATAAATAAACTCCAGCTAGTCCAGAATACAGCTGCTAGGGTCCTAACTAGAACCAGAAGATACAACCACGTTACACCGATCTTATCAACACTGCATTGGCTCCCAGTTAAATCTCACATTAATTTTAAAATACTATTATTAACTTATAATTCTCTAAACGGTCTTGTGCCACAGTATTTATGAGATCTTTTGGTCTTCTATGATCTGCCTCGCCCACTTAGATCAGAAGATGCAGGCTATTTGGCAGTACCCCGAATAATGAAGGCTACAGCAGGGGGTAGAGCTTTTACTCATAGAGCGCCACAGTTATGGAACAGTCTTAGAAATTAGTGTTTGGGACTCAGACACAGTCTCAGTGTTTAAGTCTAGACTTAAAACTTATTTGTTCAATCTAGCCTACCCTGACTAGACTAGACTTTTTTCCCAGTCCTAACAGTCTTTCTCTCCCTCTCTCAAACTAACATGAACTTATGGAGACTTATAGGGCGGGGAACTTATAGGGATAGGGGACTTATAGGGAACTTATAGGAATAGGGGAACTTATAGGGCAGCTGTGGCTCAGTCGGTAGAGCGGGTTGTCCGCTAATCGTAGGGTTGGTGGTTCGAATCCCGGCCCGGATGATCCCATGCCGAAGTGTCCTTGGGCAAGACACTGAACCCTAAGTTGCCCTCGATGGCAAGCTAGCACCTTGCATGGCAGCTCTGCTACCATTGGTGTGTGAATGTGCTTTCATTTGTAAGTCGCTTTGTATAAAAGCGTCTGCTAAATGAATAAATGTAAATGTAAATGGAGACACTGGAAGATCCTGGTCCATTCTGCTCTCCTGGACCTGCGTGAGCTGTCTCAGGTGTCCTGCCTCTGGAGGGAGCTCTCATCTGCTCCAATTCCAGACTGCTGGGACTATGGTTTCTTCTGAGACATATAAATTTCATACAAATCAATAATGAACTCTATTATTGAATAATGAACAATAATGTTATTCAGTATTCAATAATGAATAATGATGATGGGTTCCCTTCTGAGTCTGGTTCCTCTCAAGGTTTCTTCCTCTTAAACATCTTAGGGAGTTTTTCCTTGCTACTGTCGCCACTCTGTGGCTTGCTCAGCTGGGATAAATTCGCACCTTAATATTTGTATACCATGTTTGAATATTTCTGTAATGCTTTTTTGAGACAATGTCTATTGTAAAAAGCGGTATACAAATAAAATTGAATTTAATTGAATTAAGTGTTTTTGAGAGGTCAGAGGAAACTGGAAAACCCAGAGGAACCAATGTATGGAGAGAACATGCAAAACTCCACACAGATAGTAACATGAACTCAGGATTGAAAGCAGGGATCATCAAGCTGTGAGACGACAACTCTGTGCCACTGTGCCACATACCTGAAAAGACTTGAAAATACATGGTAGGTAAAGTATGAAATATAAATCACAACATTTGCCTCACACTTTTATTCAAATCAACTTACTTTGAACTGAGCAGTTAAAGGTTAATGGTCATGCTCAAGGATGCAACCATGTCAGCTTGGTATAGTGCTGGAATTTGAATTCACAAGCTTTAGATTTGTAGTTCAAAGGCTTAACCACTAAGCCACCACTTTCCTCTGTCAGTGTGCACTGATCCAACCGCCACAGTTAATTCAATGTACCACTTAATTTATTCACATTAAAAGACAAATTTCACTGCTTTGCTAAACATATTAGTATATAAAATCAAACTAAAAAAGTAAGATCATAGTCTATCCACTATCCACTATTTTTCAGATGTTGACACAACGAAACTTCTTACCATTCACATTCCTGCCTAAAACTTTAGATATACATATACATTGCACAATTGCAATGTATATGTATACAATGCAATCATGTGAAAAAAAAAGTAAAAGATTATTTTGCTGTAAAAAAAAATGCACTTACAGATAATTGTACTGTATAAAAAGAAAAGGCATCCTTCATCTTACAAAAATGGTTTTCTTTCAGTGGAAATTATTTAATCTGCACGATCTTCGATTCATATCTTATTTTCGAACCACTGTCTGCCTTTACTAGAATCCTGTCCTCTATGAATAGTGTCTATGTCATGTCTCCGTCTGCATATCATTGAAGGAAGCATGTTCTCTCTATCTATCTGTTTTATTCCCTGATAGTCTGGCTGAGAATGCAAGACTAGGAGACCTTCCAACTGCCACCAGACAGAGAAACCAAGCAAAATCAGATGGGCTCTCTAGGCAACAAAGCTGTGATTCTCAGGAATGCATTAATTTAATGAAAGAGAGTCACTCATTCTGAAGTGTGCATAGCAAAAACGGTGGACAGGCACAGCTGGAATGGGAGTTCCTCAAAGGCAAGATTTGGGTTCTCTACTTTTTATTCACTCCTGTTTTTGTGTTCAGGCTGTGCTTATTAACTGGTGCCTCACTCACTAGTAGTCAGTTCCCAATTGCTAAATGTTTCTGAGGCAAACATGTAGCTGAACTCCTGACTGCTGAGCTAATTCAGTTCCATTCAATTTTTAAAGAGTACATAATCTTAAACTGTTGGTGGGAACAACAAGCACCTAAACAGCACTAACCACAAAATTACAACAAATGAAAGAGTGAATCACACACATCTTTAATTAGACATACATGTATCATTTTGACATGCCAGCATAGCATGATGCACAGCAGCTTTTAAAACATGACCTGAAATGAGAATGTGATGCCCCTCTTGGCTGTGTTCCTACCCTGAGCACATCAGTGTTTCCACTGACTTGCTGAGTGCTATTTTAGAAATCTTCTTTTCCCATTACTGTGAAAACTGCATGTCGTCAGGTTGCCAAGGAAGCCACACCATAGGCAGTCTCTGTTTGCTTTGGCTTCAGTTAAAACAAAAAGAAGGCCTGATGAGCTCTGTTTGAATCATGACATCACATAAAAACCTGAAATTAAGGTAGAATTATAGAAATCACTCTTGGGAAGTTAAACTGTTATCAAAAAGGTACATTTGTTTTGTGGAATTAAAAGATGGATTGGTTCAGAGTTGGAGATGTGCAGTACATGGTAAACATTATCTATCCATCCTCTGTATTGATTATCCTACACAGAGTCATGGGAAGCCTGGAGCTTATCCCAGGGGGACTTGGGGTACAAGGCAGGGGACAGCCTGCACAAGGTGCCAAACAATCGCAGGGCACAATCACACACTACGTATAATTTAGAGATGACAAGCAGCATACAACGCATGTCTTTGGACTGGGTGAGAAAACCAGAGTACTCAGAGCACAAAGCACAGGGAGAACATATAAACTCTGTGCACACACGATAGATTTGCTAGGTGAACGGGTTAACCTCTAAGCCACCATGCCCCCCATGGTAAAACATGATAAATAATATTATTTAGGATGTTGGTGAAAATGGGTCTTCAAAAACTTAAAGCCATTTTAAATATCAGACATTTAACTTTAACTAGTCAATTATGAATAAAATAGTGATGTAACCAAACCAGAAGACATTATTTAGAATGACTAGATCATTCATACAAAAAAAACAAACAAAAAAAAACAAATACAGTTTTTAAGAAAAATGCACTATTGTTTTCCAGATTTAGTCCCTTTGACATTACAATAACCTCCGCTCTTCTCGGAAGGCTTTCCACCAGATTATGGAGCAAGCTATGGGGATTTGTGCTTATTCAGTCACAAGAGCATTAGTTAGGTCTTAGACTGATGTTGGGTGAGAAGACCAGGGTTGGAGTCCTTGTTCCAGTTCATCCCAAAGGTGTTCAGTGGGGTTGAGGTCAGAGCTTTGTGAAGGACACCCAAGTTCTTCCACTCCAACCTTGGCAAGTCATGTCTTCATGGAGCTCAATTTGTGCGTAGGGGTATAGTTATGATGAAACAGGTTTGGGCATCTTAGTTCCAGCATTTCAATGGAAATTATACATCACACAAAGACATCTCATACAATTGTGTGATTCCAAATTTATGGCAACAGTTTAGGGAAGAACCACATATGGGAGTGGTGGCCAAGGGCGTAACCATGGTATGG
>JAFFST010050885.1:51708-70924 GCA_022414735.1 Noturus placidus | reverse complement strand
TATATATATATATATATATATACTGTGTGTATATATATATATATACTGTGTATATATATATATATACACACACACACACACACAATATGTGTTCATGTACCTTGCATAACTGCATGATCCCTTATGACACACTACGATTCAGTACATTTTTGGTCAGTACCTTACTTTGGTGACGTATACTGAATAGAATCAGCCAGGGTTGCATAGTCCAGACAGTAGCTGCTGGTAATCAGCCTCAAGCAGGCCTCCAAATGATGATCAGTCATTGTGGAACGGTGTTTGCACTTAATAATCTTCATGTGGGAAAAGGCTGAGTCACATAAATAAGTAGAGCCAAATAATGCAGTCAGGGAGGTTGCACATTTTCTCATGTTTGGGTACTTTTCCCCTGTGAGTAAGTTCCAAAACTGTCCATGAGCCCTGGACTTCAGTTGAATATCAGACTGTAGTTTCAAAATCTGATCCACAAATAGCCATTACCACCTGCTTTGGTACCACCTGCTTTTGGGCGGGGGCCATTACCGGCCTCACACCGTCCACGGGCTGAGCCTCCATCAGAAGGATTCAGGCCCCTGGCCCGTGCCAGGCGATGCGGACTGAGGGAATCCTGGAGAGTTTCATCAGCAGATCACCTTCCCTGCACTTGGCAATGAATCCATTTGCGCTGCCAACCATTGCGGGCACACCTTCCGTGGTGACTGATATCAATTTGCACACTGAGAGCTGGGTTTTGTCTTTAAAAGACTGAATAATGTTAACTCAGTGATTTCGCTCGCTAGTCTTTAGTGTTGGCACATTTGATGGCACACACGTGGTGAGAGAAAAGACGAGATCTCAGACTGGCTGTCCTGTACATCAACTCTAACATCTATATTTCTTTTTTGAATGGCGATCTACCCGCACTTCCTTTGCGATCGACCGTTCGATCGCGATCGACGTATTGTGCACCCTTGGTCTAAATGAACCGGACTAAGGGAGAAAAAACAAACCAGATTCCAAAACAAATGCTCCAAACGATCCAGGTGTGAAAACCTCCTAAGAAGACATGTTATTTAACAAATAAAACCTAATATACAGTGGCAACGGTGAAGTTTTCTGTTAGATGTTTATTTAACCTTTATGGAAGGAGTCTCCAGTGCATGCAAATTTTCTTTCAGTAATTAAAATTCTGGCTCCTAATACAGAAAATGTGCATTTACTGTATATTCTGTATAAAAAAAAACCTCACAGGTAGTGTAGTGTAGAGTAGTCCAGACTCAGTAAATAAATCAGGTTCTACAAAAACACTGTTCTGCGTGAAACTCTCATTTTGATTCATCATCGCAGGGACATGATACAGACGTATGCGCTATAATCAGATTCCTACTCCTCTTTACTGAGTAGTAATCATACTTAATTGTCCCATTTACTAACTGCTGATTAGATTGAGGACTTTGCTCTCTGATTCTAATAGAAAATCCAATATGCTCCCTGAGTTTCTTTTTTGTAGCAGTCTTAACATGCTAAGATTGCGTAACCTTTCATCCTCTCTGTGCATGTCCATGCTGCTTACTATCATCATAGCTGTATTTCAACATAGATGCCATCTCTCTGTTGTCGGCCCTATGGTGCCCTCCTGTCCTTAGCCCATCACAGACTGGTTCCAGCATGTTCTAGATTACTGACTGATCTGGGTTCTCTCAGAGTGACACACTTTCTCTCCTTACAGCCATCTGTCTGTCTTTTGTAGACAACTGTGTCATGCTATTCATCATTTCGGAAATGTTCAGACTTGTATCTGATTGTCATGATTGGATCACTGATAGAAGCCATGAGGATGTCCATCTTGAACAATGTGAGGTATGTGTACAGTCATGTAGTCTCAGACCTCATTTCTGTGAGAAGTTGGAGGAATGGGGGGGAGTGTTTTCTTACACAAACTGCAAACTCTTGTGGATCGCATGTTAGCCTGTGCACTACACTTTCTCTCTCTCTCTTACGGATTTTAAAAAGTGGCGAAATAGGCAAGTACCTCTTTGTTATTGATACGTTGGAGGAGCAAAAATTAGAGCACCTATGTTATCTATTCAAAGATTAGTATTGTGAAAATGGTGAAATGAACAATATGATAAAAAAATTACTATTTAAGTCATTGTGAGACTACAGTCGCTTGACTGAACAAAAAAAATACATTGTGTCTCTTTACACCATCCTTATTAGGATGTCACATATTTATCACTGTGGTCTCCTCTTTCTCATGTCTCACACATTGACATGCATGTAAGTTTGAATGCAAGTGTGAAACATAACACATTAAATATGTAAGAACTTTGCACAGCTTTTGAAAAGACTTACACTGAAATTGTAATACTTCTACATCCACTGATCAGCTATAACATTAAAACCACTGACAGGTGACATGAATAACATTTATTACCTCACTACAGTGGCACCTGTCAAGCTGTGAGACATATTAGGCAGCAAGTGAACAGTTAGTTCTCAAAGTTGATGTGTGGGAAGCAGGAAAAATGGGAAAGCATAAGGATCTGAGTGACTTTGACAAGGGCCATATTGTGATGGCTAGATGACAAGGTCAGATCATCTCCAAAATGCATGTCTTGTGGGTGGTTCCTGGTATGCAGTGGTTAGTACCTACCAAAAGTGGACCAAGGAAGGACAACCAGTGAACCAGTGACAGGGTCATGGGTGCCCAAGGCTCAATGATGCACCTGGGGAGTGAACGCTAGCCTGACTGGTCCGATCCCACAGTGAATCCCACAGTGAAAAAGTTAATGCTGGCTATGATAGAAAGGTGTCAGAACATACAGTGCATCGTGACTTGGCATTAACATATGTCCTGGGTGATCCAATCATAAATGGATAGGACTAAGAACAGGTTTCCATGGTGCCTTAGAGACACATTGTGATCCAATCACTCAAGCCACCTCATATGACCTCATAACATTTGTAGTGTGAAAACAAAAGTGTTTTGATGCATCCCAGACAGCAAAGAAGAACCATCTAATCATCTTATCACCTGTTCATTTATAAGTTTATTCAGCAAACTGTACGATTAAACAGCCAGTACGGGTAGATTGCCTGAAATCAGATGCAGTTAAAGACCTATATAATAAGGTACATGACACCCTTCCTCCAGTGGAAATGATGCATGAAATCCGATCACAAGTGGACACTGGAGACGCATTCAAAATGCCAGGTGTAAAGCGATTCAGCTGTCCACATATGTTTGGATGACTTAATATGGTTAATACCAGCTGTGAGAAATAAGCCATGTCAGTACAAGAGGCTGATGGGTCATAAAGACTATGCAAAGTGTTCTTTGTAAGCTTAGCTTTAAGAAAGAGTCCTTGAAAATCTCCTTGTCATCTAGTTGTTGTTGATTGAAAGCTTACATTTATGGCCTTGTAATTCATAGGAAAGCTAATGCATGTCAAGTTTGAGGAATTAAACAATCAGTTCAAAGAAATATGCCGAAGACTTTATGGACCAGTGTAGAAATGATGGATGAGAAAATCCAGACTGGTTCAGTCCTTGGAAACCTTTATTCAAGTCCCAGTGTTGTTATATTCTAGCTTCTAAAACATACCAAAATAGTTATAACTCTATAGAATATGCTTATGGATTAGGGATCCAATATGCACCATATTCTAATGCACCTAAAGCAAGTAATGAGAGAAAAGTTTTGGGTACTCGGCTGCTGGTTTGGAAGATGGAATAAAACAAAAATGTTACTTGAATGAAGGTCATGAAGGTCCCCAAAGACTGGACAGGTCTGGAATTTCTCAAACATCATTTATATAGTGGTCTAAAAAGGCCCTGTGAGTATTTATTTGTAGCATAGTAGCATGGTCTGAGCGTGGGAAGCTACACACTCAGTCACTCTGCCAAGAAAACCAGCAAATTAGACAGAGAGGATTTTTTCCCCTCAGTGAACTAGACATGGAACTTTTGTGAGTTGTCTTACTAAAGATTGTTGTGGATGACTTCATTGTTCCACTGTTCAGACTTGTGTTAACTTCCTGAATCAGCTCCCATATCAAGTCAAGCTCCTTTAGGGGTGACACAAGTACATTTCCAGTTCACACCAGCAAATATAGAAACAGACAGTGATTCAAACAAAGATGACACTCATTTTGTTCTAGATTCGAATGACCGAAATCTTTATGAACTTGTGGACTGAATCTTTGGGGGGGGGATAGCAATGAAGCAGCCCAGAGTAGGCCTACGCTACTACTCAACATTTTCACACTATCCAGATTTTGCAACAGATCCATAGCATAGAGACTACAATTATTCAGCATGCGCAAACACATCTCACACTGCTTATCTAAAACCAATGAGCTGTAACCATTTTTCAGCTTTTTAAATTATCCAACCACACGTTCCAGTCTACCGTAAAAACGTCTTTTCATATTAACATTACCATGAAATACCTTTATGATATTTTCCACTGAAAATGATTAAAATAACATTAATAATAATTTGGAAAGTTGCACCTTATATAATAAATCCTGGTCTATTTTTCTTTTGGGGTCAATTGCAGCAAGCTACTTCACCGGCTCTCACCTCCACATCTCTGTGCTTATAGTCTAGCTACCTGCCTAATATGTTTCAAACAGAAAATGTATAATAAAATTGTGGTTAATCCTGTTTCTAATCACAGCAGCTGGTATCCAGTAAACAATGGGTTAAACAAAAGAATGCATACATTTAAAAAAAAAACCATTTTATTATAATAAGTATAATAATTGTTATTATTAGTTCTTTATTAAATATAGACTTCGATTGTGGCCCTTCAGATTCTCACAAAAATGCTGATGTGGCCCAGGTTGAATTTGAGTTTGACATGTCTGATCTAGAATAATGTTACTGGTGCTTTCAACCACTGCTACCTTAACAGCTCAAAGTTTACTCAAAGAAGACACTCGGTCACACTTTACCTCCTGCTGCTTCACAATAAATGGCATTAAAAAAACACAAAACGAACACATACTTTCCTATACTATATACACCCACACTTCCATACACAGCTGTTTCATTTGCAGCTGTTGTTCTCTTTACAAACAGATGCAGTATTGCCAAACAGTATTGCCAAACCACGTTGTTTTCTATTGTTTCCTGACATTCAGCTTAATAAATACACAACTTTTGGATTAGCAGATCAGAACCACTCAGGCTCCATTCGTCACGGCATTACACTGAGTGATTACACTGAGTTTTGGCTTCAGCGGTAGTTTCGTTTCCTGTTTCTACAAAGCATGCTGTGACCAATATGCCCAAAGTCCAATATGTATCCTGCTGATATATTTCAACTGTGTTTTAAAAATTTTTTTAAAAAAATCACATTCATCAGCACTGCTGAATTCTCTAACCTGATTCATCAGAAGGTGATTCATTTTCAATAACAGCATCTTTGACATTAGTTCTGGCTCCAAAGCAAATGAACTTTCTGATGTACAGTATTATTGTTTCTCTAGTAACAACTCACTTATAGGGACTTGTATTGGAGACACCATAAGCTGACTCTTAATATATAATCAGTGATATATAATATAGTGACCTTCTGTAATGAGATGTTTGTTTATCATTTACGGATGAGTCTCAAGTGCTTTGTAGCAAGTTTTCTAACAGGGGAATGTCTTCAGGTGTTTGTGTTTTCCCGGTTTCTCTATATATATTCTTTTGTATCAGGATGTAAATGGACATTCCACAACATTAAATGTAACTGTAATGTACTAAAAAGGTTGTACTAAAAGGCTAATATGGGAATTGCATCACATGGGAATACATGTTGATTATTTTTCTTCCAACCAAATATGCCTCACACTATTACCATCATGTACCTGCACACTTAAATATATTTACTTTCTGTTTGAGGAACATGGAAGTGGCATATTATACTATATGCATACTATATACTTACTATATAGTCAGCTCCAGAATTATTGGCACCCTTTGTAACGATAGGTAAAAAGGTCATGAAAAACTTTCACAGGGGTTTTGTCAATAATTTAAGTAAAGGTTAGATTTATTTTGTATTTTTAGTAGGGATTTACCGTAATGAAAATTCTTGGCCGAAGACGAAACCGAATATAATGAAAAACTTGTCTGAAACCCGAAGGCCGAATACCAAACTAGTTTTTTTTTCGCATTTTTTCCATTTATTTTGCAATTTTTTTCACCATTGCATAAAGTAAATAGACAAAATGTGCACTTTACTATTTTGTCTTACTTTTAAAGAAAAAAATCATTTACAAAACATTTATTTAACACAGAACATTTTTTTCATTCCAGCAGACATAGGCTTCCAACAAGGCACAATATAACTTTAAATAAATAAATGAGTAAAATAAAAAATATTTTTATGTGGTCATCTTTGAGACCCCATTGACTGCTGAAAGAATGGCACACTCTGTAGCCTACAACAAGAAAGTGCATTAAAAAGTAGATTGACAAGAGTGCAACAAATGGTTTTATTGGGTTCTATACGACTGATTATATTGGGGATATATACCGCTCGTGTCCCTGTACACCTCGCGGAGTATTATAGTAGATATAGTATAGTTAGATACGTTGTTAATGTTATGTCCCTTGATAGATTTAGATAGTTTAAACTATAGATTAGTTAATTTAGTCCCCACTTGTTTTTCCGCTCTGAGTCCATAGTACTAGTTCATGTTTCTTGTTTTGTGTTGTGACCCTGTTTTCTGTGACAACAGGAAACAAATACTCCGGAACAGAAACAAAACAAACGCACATGGTTGTCAATATCCGAAGAGCATGTTCTAGTGCACGTAGCTCGTGCATGCGCGCCCCCTCATCTCTCTGAGCGCGCTGCCGGATGTGGAGGTTGTGAAATTCGCACGTCTCACTCTTGTTGCCAGTCTATTTGATCACGTCATCAAACACGTCATTGTTCAGTCAAATTTATTCGGGTTTTCACTTATTTGGCTGATCACCGAAAGTGCTTTTTTTGCTATTTTCGGCAGAATAATTTTGTTTGCCGAAAATTCGGTGCATCCCTGATTTTTAGTATGATTATAAACTAATTAACCACAAAGCAAAGACCAGTTTTTACAACTCCAGTATTTCTGGAAATCAGTGTATGTCTGTTGTTGGCATAACACGTTAAAAAACATATTCAGTATCTAAATGGAGATTAAAATAGAAAAATGAAGACTGCTACATCAAGAACACAACAATGAGATCTTCTGAATGATTTAGTGTGATTTGTCCACCCCCACCCCTCTTTCTCTCTCTCTCTCTCTCTCTATCTCTCTCTCTCTCTCTCTCTCTTCTGTCACTCACACTTACACACACTTATGGGGTAAGCTAGAGTTTTAGTTTTCTCTCGCTTAGGTTCAGTGTGTGCCTGTGGAATTTCAGATAAAACCGACACTGAGAGATCATGACTACTTAACCTTCTACTAAAGACTATTAGTACACCATTACTCTACAGTAGAAATTTTTTACACTAGTCTCTTCTGCTCCAGGTCCTCACTGGATATTCATGCATGGTGATTGGTAAATCTATAAAAATGTAGACATAGCTGTTATTGGAACATAAACCACAGCAGGGCGATGGGATATGGCCTGACGTGAATTTGAATAGGATTATTTTACTATAAGAGCATGTCCTGAAGTATTTTATTCCTTATATATGTCAGTGTTTTGCTAAAGATTAAAATTTCTTAATGACACTTTCAACCATTTATGCTAACACGTTTAACTAAAGCAGGTTAGTTTTTCAGATTTGTTTTTCGTTATTGAAGTTAATAAGAGAAATAAAGGCAGCTTAATCCAACCTGAAAGTGCAAAGTTCTCTGCCCTGAAACTTCACCATATCAACAAGAACCTTTGCCTGAGATTTGAGATCTGACAGTTGGCATTGTCATAGTCATTATGACCAATAAGATTTGCGAATTGAGCAGCACTATGGTAAACTGCCCTTTTTTCATTCTATAAGCTGTGAAGCTTTTTTTATGAGAAGAGACCTGGAAACTAAAAAGATTTATGTCAGAAATTATACTTTTTTTTAAACAAGATTGAGACCTTTGATGGTGCTTTATAGATCCACTTTGCTTTGTCACCAACTTTTAGACATAGCTTCCTGCTAAATGGTCCACTTCTGGAGCTCTTCCAACTTCCTTTTTCAGTCCCATCTTTTCACACCGCAGCCAGGTGAATGTAAACATTTGCATTAGGGTAATTGTGTCAGACTGAGCCAGGCGAGCTGAACTCATCCCACTTCTGGCATTTGCAAGTGGGAGAGCAGTTTGTGCTTAATTCAAGGCTGAGCGTACGTGACTAATGGTAAGCATGGCTCTCAACTGTGGAAAATTATTTAAATAATGCAATAAAATAGCCAAAACTATGTCATTTTAAAGACGTTCCCAAGGCAAAGTAAAGAGGTCAGTCTTATCTTTTTTAAATATTGACTTCAGGCTTCCAGAATGGTGAGTATATGAAGTACAGACCAGCACAACTTATCAACTTTTTTCGCTAAAATCACACTGAAATGTTCTCCCAGCACCTGTGAGTGGGTTGTACTGTGCCTATTGAATCTTTGCTCACTGGAAGTGGTACAAACTAAACATCTTTCAAAACCACTTGTCAGTTGTTCATTTTTTTTCTACCATTTTACTGTTTCTCTCCCAAAACAAGACACTGACTATAATAGGTGATAGACAAATGATAAGTAAAATATAAAAAATAATAAAAAAGTTATGAGAAAATGTGATAAGGATTTTCTTAGAATAAGTTTATTTCAAATAATTGTGGTCTTTTATTTAAAATTTGTCATTTTCCCATAACATTTTCACACAAATAAATCTTGTTACTTCAGAAAAATGTTTGTATCCTAAGACAGTTTGTGAGTTTTCATACCTTTTACAGTTCCCGTAAACGATAAACACAGCGTTATTCGATGTGCTTTTAAACACAGCATTATTCGATGTGCTGCTGTAATTTCCACTGAAACAGGAATTCAGGGCAGGACATATTGTGTGGCTCCGCCCCCTTTAAAAATTGCTGATATCATTTAGTGTGTAGTACCTTACAACCCGGTCTATGCGTACATGACAGTTAGATTTTTATAATGTTGGTAGCAGGACTCTTCAGATTGTAGAGAGCATTTGATTGGACCGAAAATCTGATGAGAAGCCGGTATCGGTGTAGAGAGATGGAGACTGTACATTTTGAATGTGTATATCTTCTAAATGTGAATTTTGTCATTGTTTTGGAGCGCACTAGCTTATAGACAACAATTAACATATTCATACGAGAAGCCACATTTTGACTTCAAGACTTTAAGGAAAACTGTGATAATTTGGCTTCAACCATATAATCGGGATGAGTTTTGTTTTCTCACTAAGGAATCTGGTCCAAACTAAACATTTTTCAAAAACAGTGTGATTGTTCTTTGGGGTTTTTTGTTTTGGTTTTTTTGTAAATGAGAACTGTTTTTCAGCCACAAGCTCATATACATCATTCACAAAGGTTGTATATCACTCAAGTCTTGGACTTCACATTTACAACTTTTGCAAGTCCCGACTCCTCCAAGCTGCTTGCTGCTCTTTGACACCTGGTAAAATATTGCATGGCCCCGAGGTACAACGAAAACACAGCTACTCTCTCATGACATCATTCAGGCAAAGAAATTTCACAGACTGAGGGCAAATTCTTTGCGGTCAGTGCTG
Organism: Noturus placidus; assembly: GCA_022414735.1. Classification (NCBI taxonomy): domain Eukaryota; kingdom Metazoa; phylum Chordata; class Actinopteri; order Siluriformes; family Ictaluridae; genus Noturus; species Noturus placidus. The sequence goes on along the minus strand of JAFFST010050885.1, from coordinate 61,226 downwards.
CAGATGGGCAAAGTCAGTAAACGTATGGGAATAATAAAAAGAAAAACGATCTTCTGAACAACACATTAGGTTAATTGTATTCTTGGGTTTGAAATGATAGGGGGAAAAACGGGAAAGAAATGTTCTCTCATGTCTGATTAAAAAAAGATTTTCACTCGGTTTTCTTCTATTTAATTTGATCCAGTTTGTCTTGACTGTTATAAGACTTTTCTTTTCTGTCACATGTAGAGTACATACATGCAGAGCATAAATGTTTTAGTAGCTGGCAATTGCTTGAGCACAGAAAGACAGAATTCAATGTCTTGTGTGCTTTTTTTTTTTTTTGCCTCTTTGAAAGTGGTTTTGAAATACCCCAGAAACCCTTCATCAGCCGTCCCACCTCACTCAGGTCTGAACTCGTCTTTTCTCTCTCGTTGCCCACCCCCTCCCATTACTCTGATGACAAACGTGCTTTAGTGTCTTCTGTTTTCCCACAGCTAGAGATTTGGAGCGTCATAGGGTTTGCTGTGTGTCCGTGGCGTTGGAAGCGGAAATCAGAAATGTGAATTCTTTTTTTTTTTTTTGATCATACAGTGGGGGAAAAAAGTATTTGATCCCCTGCTGATTTTGTACGTTTTCCCACTAACAAAGAAATGATCAGTCTATAATTTTAATGGTAGGTTTATTGGAGCATTGAGAGACAGAATAATAACAAAAAAAATCCAGAAAAACGCATGTCAAAAATGTTATAAATTGATTTGCATTTTAATGAGGGGAAATACGTATTTGACATATGCATATGCAAAACATGACTTAGTACTTGGTAATGACTTAGTAACCACTTTTCATTTTCAATGCCCTGGCTGAGGGAAGGAGGTTCTCGACCCAAGATTTGACAGTCCATGGCCCCGTCCATAGTCCCTTTGATGCAGTGAAGTTGTCCTGTCCCCTTAGCAGAAAAACACCACCAAAGCATAATGTTTCCACCTCCATGCTTGACGGTGGGGATGGTGTTCTTGGGGTCATAGGCAGCATTCCTCCTCCTCCAAACATGGCGAATTGAGTTGATGCCAACGATCTCCATTTTGGTCTCATCTGACCAGAACACTTTCACCCAGTTGTCCTCCGAATCATTCAGATGTTCATTGGCAAACTTCAGACGGGCAAGAACATGTGCTTTCTTGAGCAGGGGCACTGCAGGATTTCAGTCCTTCACGGCGTAGTGTGTTACCAATTGTTTTCTTGGCGACTATGGTCCCAGCTGCCTTGAGATCATTGGCAAGATCCTCCCGTGTAGTTCTGGGCTGATTCCTCACTGTTCTCATGATCATTGCAACTCCACGAGGTGAGATCTTGCATGGAGTCCCAGGCTGAGGAAGATTGACATTTATTTTGTGTCTTCCATTTGGGAATAATCACACCAACTGTGGTCACCTTCTCACCAAGCTGCTTGGCAATGGTCTTGTAGCCCATTCCAGCCGTGTGTAGGTCTACAGTCTTGTCCCTGACATTCTTGGAGAGCTCTTTCGTCTTGGCCATGGTGGAGAGTTTGGAATCTGATTGATTGATTGCTTCTGTGGACAGGTGTCTTTTATACAGGTAACAAGATGAGATTAGGAGCACTCCTTTTAAGAGTGTGTTCCTAATCTTAGCTTGTTACCTGTATAAAAGACACCTGGGAGTCAGAAATCTTTCTGATTGAGAGGGGGTCAAATACTCATTTCCCTCATTAAAATGCAAATCAATTTATAGCATTTTTGACATGTGTTTTTCTGGATTTTTTTGTTGTTATTCTGTCTCTCACTGTTGAAATAAACCTACCATTAAAATTATAGACTGATCATTTCTTTGTCAGTGGGAAAACGTACAAAATAAGCAGGGGCTCAAATCCTTTTTTCCCCCCACTGTAAGTCTTTTGTCACTTGGTCTAATAAGGGAGCTGATTAACTGTCTGATCTCTATTTTGAGGGCATTTTTGGCTGGTTTGAGCAGCTAATGCAGAAATATGACATTTGCAGATCGCATTTTTATAAATATTTGCAACTTAGAAGCTTTGTGGCCTTAAATTCAGACACCTTCCCACTGTGCCCTTCCAATTTGCCATGAGATTCAGTTTTAAAATGTAAACTGGCTAGGAAGCAGACAATAAGGGTTGAATTTCTTTAGACAAATTGTGAAGGGAATGAGTCCAGGGGTACCTGGAGTGCCCACTCCCCAACAGTCATCAGTTCACTTTTTTGAATATTGACCTTATAGCCCGATTTTCTACCGAAAGCCTCGAGTAGGGTCATTAGTTTAGGGAGACTCTCAAGGGGCTGTGAAATGAACACGAGCATGGCATCCGTGTATAAAGAAACTTTATGCTCTATCCCCGCACGCTGGATCCCCCTAATGCCAGTATTCTGTCTTAGTGCTACAGCCAATGGCTCCATTGCAATGGCAAATAGCAGTGGTGATAGATGACATCCCTGTCTTGTACCCCGCTGGAGCTCGAAGGTGGACAAATTATTATTAGTACGAACAGCCATCCTCGGAGACATATATAGAAGTTTGATCCATGATACGAACCTAGGACCAAATCAAAATCTCTCCAGCGTGCGGAAAAGATAGCCCCACTCCACCCGGTCAAATGCCTTTTCAGCGTTGAGTGAAAGCACTACATCCGAGGTACCAGGTGGGGAGGGGCTATAGAGGATATTGAAAAAGCATCTGATGTTGAAAAAAGAGCATCTATTCTTAATAAAACCTGTTTGGTCCGGTGATATAATGGATGGAAGAATTCCCTCCAGGAGATGTGCCAAAGTTTTAGCTAGGATTTTAACATCAGTATTTAATAAAGAAATTGGACATTAAGAGCTGCACTCAAGAGGGCTCTTATCTTTCTTAAGGAGTAAGGAGATAACTGCTTCACGCATAGTAGATGGCAGGGCTCTCAAGAGGAACGACTCCCTGAAGACCGACAATAACAAAGAGGAGAGTTGCCTTGAAAATTTTCTATAGAAATCGGCTGGATAGCCATCTGGTCCTGAGGACTTGCCGCTTTGCATGGAACCAATCGCCTATGCTATCTCTCCAACCGAGAGGTCCTCCTCCAACCCTGCAGCCTCCCCTGGATCTAAAGACGGAACACACAGGGTCTTAAAAAAGTCTTCCAATGCAGAAAGGTCTACAGATGGGCTGGAGCTGTATAGGGACATATATAAAGCTTGAAAGCTGGAATTAATCTTATGATCATCTGTATATTTTGAGCCCTGCTCATCATATATTCAAGAGATTGGACAGATTAGCAGTCCTCCGTGTTAGCTGGTGGGCAAGAACCCATCCAGCCTTCTCCCCATGCTCATAAAACCCACATCATGATTTGGAGATAAGATACTCAGCCTGTTTCGTCTATAAAAGTTCAAACTCTGTCTGCAGCGACAAACGCAAAATCTGCAGAAGGTGATTGGCCATGTGCCCTAAACAGCTTAAGAATCTCTTCCGCCAGTTCCCCCAGTCGAGCCATATTCATTCTCTTCTGATTAACACAGTATAAGATGACCTGAACTTGTAAATACGCCTTCAGCGACTCCTAAATAGTCAGTGAAGACATTCCAGGTGTCTGGTTACTATCCAAAAAAAACAAAATTTCAGATGCAATAAAACTAGTAAATACATCATCCGACAGGAGCAGAGGGTTAAGTCTCCAAGGGCGATAGTTGGATTGTATATCCGGGATGCGCATTCCCATAGTCAAGGGACAGTGGTCTGAAACAACTATAGGCCCATAGTCACATTTAGCTATGAGGGGAAGCCTTCTTTTGTCCAAAAAGAAATAGTCTAAATGGGAATATGTGTTATGAACCGAGGAGAAAAAGGAGTAGCTCCTGGAAGCAGGGTTGCAAAAACACCACACGTACACCACTCCGTACGGTTCGAGGAAGAGCTGAATAGAACGTGCCGCCCCAGACAGGGACGAGGATCTAGGTGAGCGATGATCCAGCACAGGAGAAAGAGTACAGTTCATACCACCGCCGAGGATAAGGTAATGCGATGCCATATTTGGTAGGTGGGAAAATTTTTTTGAGAAGAACATCGAATCATCCCAGTTTGGTGCATAAACACTGGCCAAAATTACCGGAAAAGTATAAAGTTGCCCAACGATAATAACATAGCGCACAGCAGGGTCAGCGTCCACACTCGTCATTGTAAATGGTGTATTCCTATCAATTAATATAGCTGCCCCCCTAGCCTTCGAAAATTTGAATGAAATATCTGTCCTGACCACTCACCTCCCAATCTAGAATGGTCTGATGACCGTAGAAGCGTCTCCTGAAGAAATACAATATTTACATTAAGCTGTTTCAGATGTGTAAATACCTTCTTTTGCTTCAAAGGGTGATTAAGCGCCTTAACATTCCAGCTCACGAAATTAACCATACTATCATCCGATCCTCTAGGAATACTGAAGTCAGTCATAATGAGAGAGAGAAAGAAAGTTAGATATCTGAGCCCTACAGGGAACCTAGAACGACAGCAGATGAGCCACAACACAGATGTCTGGCAAATTAAACACAATAAATGACAAAGTCTGGCACACCCTCCCCATAACCCCACCCCACCCCCCACAGCACCTACAAGAACAGGGTGCTCACTGTACCTTCCCAAAACAAATCCGCACATGCAGTGCTTGTGTGGAGGAACTCTATAGAGCTTACTGCTCACCTCCCCCCCGAACCCCTGGTATGAAAAGAAAATTGAAAAGTGCATCCTATCATAGTGTAAAAGCATAAACCCTATCATAGCGTATATAACTGAAAATAGGACAGCAGTGTTGATCATCCTCATTGTCACAGTAAAAGTCTGATCAAACAGTTATCATCCAGTCAGAGACAGGACGATGAATTAGCCAGAGCAATGTTACTCACTTAGCCCTCTACAGTAGTAATGATCTTTTTCTTGACATAGCTCATCGCTTTGCTCGCATCCGTGAACTCCTTTTCCTCTCCATTAAACGAAATACGGAGACGAGCCGGAAACAGGTCCTTCACCGTAGTCTGTAAAACTGCCACTTCATACGACCAGGTCGTTAGCCCACCTTCCACCTCTTTAATTGTAGTTTTCACCTGGTCGATTTCGGAGCGAATTGCAGCCGTATTGTTTTGTATTTCTGCTTTCACCGCTTGCAACTCGTTCTTAAGAAAGTCGAAACCTTCAACAAGTGCACTTTTCAACTCCGTTTTTATCACCTCAGTAATGTCGGCCCTTAGTGAAAGCAGTATATCTGTCTTCAAAGTTTCAGCATCCAACTGCTGGCTGTTCGGTGGGGGTGGGGTCTCCGAGTCCGGAGAGGCAACAGAACTTGCGGCCGAGGCGGTGCTGGGCCTAGATTTGGTTGACTCTGTGAATTAATATTTCCGCAAGTTTGCCGCCATCTTCATGCAAATATACACACAATCAAGTTATGAAAACATGTTAGAAACCGGGTTTGCTAGTATTTAACTCTAAAAAACTCTTATTAACTTAAAAAAAACAGAAGTTCGACGGGAGCTCAAACCAAACCCGACATACTCCATGTCTCGCTCGACAGCGCCCCCAGAAATGTGAATTCTGTTGAATGTTAGTATTTTCAATTTGGGTAATATCATCTAAAATTGAATTTGGAATTGAGACTGAATTTTATGGTTTGCAAAAACTATACTCACAACCATACAACACACTCACACACACACACACACACACACACACACACACACACACACACACACACACACACAGTGTATTATCTACTTGTCTGAGCCATATCGTAACCATAGGCACTTAGGTTAACCCATTCTAGAATTAATATAACATTTTATATAAGTTTTGTGTTCGATTTTGAAAGCGAATCTTAGAATATGAATTAATAGACAGACTGAGCGTCTAATAGACAGAGCGTGTTTTAGAAATTGATTGTACATTTATTGAATTTCGTTCAATCAAAACATTTTTATCACACACCCACAACTGTGAAATTCAGCCAAATTTAAACAAAATGTCAGTTAAAAATTCTAATTCAAATCATTCACATTTTTTCTAACTCTATTTATCCAAACTGACTGTGTCGTACTACAAGTTTTATCACTCCACATCATCACAGTAGAATAATAAATAATTTATTGTCCCTGCTGAAGCTTTACAAAGCCTTTTTCTCCTTCTCCTGCATACTGTTTTATTCAACAACGAGTTGCACCCTGACAGAAAACACAAACTTCATCCATGCTGCGTGTCAAACCCTACCACCAGGAGATGATCTGAAAACAGTTTCTGTACTTGTTTATGTGCAGACTCCTGGCAGGAGCACCCAAAGAGAAAGCCTTATCACAGCTGAAGGTAAACGAGACTGGAGCCATCTACTCATGCCCCATCACCACAGACCTGACCGACTGCACCAGAGTCAACCTCATCACCTCAAGTAAGCAGGTTTACACCTGTATACCACCTGTAATGTTGTGTTTAACCCTTATGCTAGGTTCAGGTCTAAATGAACAATTTGCCCATTTGATTAACATTCACATTCACATTAACATGAACATTCTAATGAATGTAAAATTGTTTGTGAGAAATCACCTGTATATTACAGTGAATATGTTCATTTTAATCCGAGGTTATCAAAGTGAAAAAAAAAAGTTTAAATTAATCAATTAGTTAATTAAAACAAATAATAATATGTAATATATGTAATATAGTATATGTAATATAATATTAAATACAATATAAAAATAATAAATAAAAAAATGAATCAATGGTTTTTGGAAATTATATTCCCTTTAACACCCGGAGACCTGCTAGTGGGTCCAGAATTATATTCCTTATCAGTCCCTCCAGGATTTAGCAATGTTGCAAATTTTACTCTGAACTATTCATAGGAGTTTGCAATTTTACAAAATTACCGCCGATTTTGGCCAAGACACCTCATGTGTCTTCATCGTAACACGAATTTCAGCCAAGGTCCTCTTCGACTGATGTGTGGCAAACATGAGTACAGCTAAAAGTTCTCATTTATCAACAATCATCACTGCAAAAGACCGTGCAAAACAATTTTGTGCAATTGCAACTTCTCCGATTCAAGCACAAAAAACTCAAGTTACATCGCATATTTTGAAAAAAGAAGAAGCAAAATCAAATATTTTTGGCCGCAACAACCACAAAATATACACATAAATATTGTTTATATTTTAACATCATTAATATCAAATATGTTTGTAAAGTGACTTTTTTAAAGCATCAGAACGCATTAAGGAGTGGCTGTAAACTTTTAACTGAACGAGACCTAATACCCATTACTGTAATCTGTCTGGTGCTACGTATTCTTTGTATTTCTCAAGGCAGTTTGTATTGTGCTAGGAAGCTGTTAGCATCCTGAAAGTTTTTATCATCAGAATTATTATCACACTAGCTAACATTTGAGAGCTGTTAGTTAGCCTTAGCTAATGTTTTCCTACATTCCTTTTTTCCTTAGTGAAAGGGTGACCCATTTACTATCGGTAACTAAAATCTGTGTGTGATTTATTTTTCGACTCTTTATTGTACTTTTATAAGTCAATTCAAGAGATAAGACTTTTCTCATTTAACTGAAGAGGCACTTTTATGTACCTGAATAAAGAGTTTTGGTCCTTCCACCACTTATGCACATCAAATCACTGAATCTATAGAAGTAAAGAAAAAAAATCCATATGACTAATAAAAGCATAAAGAGTTCCCCAAACCCACTTCAGTTTTTTTTTTCCTTCTGGCTTTTTTCATTAAATGCTTCAGCTTTGACATACAAGTAGCAACACCTGTCTGAGTGTCACGCCACACGTTATTATGTTCAAAAGACTAGTTCCCCTTGCCCTCACACAGCAGAGCAGTGATTGGTTACACAAACCTGGGACCTGTATGTGTGTTGGAACAGAAACTAGTACATGGTGTGCTATTCATTTGTACATTGTAGGGACGTTTAAGGTTGTCCTTTCAGGTCAACAAGGGTGTGTTTAATTTCACTAGTCTTTAATAGCACCTGTTAGAACAATCCTTTCATATATCGTCTGTGAAGTTTCACACCCAACGATGATTGTACTGGTATTGTCTAGTCAATGCCAATGGAAGAAATCCTGAAATAACTGACGTACCACACCTCATGCCCTGCCCATGCCTGTGTCGGCTGTTTATGCTGAATGAAAAATGTATCAGCCCAGTTATGCAAGGCAATTACCTACCCAAACACTGTATGTTTTGTAGAGCCGACCTTTTGTTTCTTGAATAAACCTTTGACTTCCTCTGAAGTCTCTGACTTTCTTTGTTCTCTCTGTTGATTTATATATTCTTGGCATGGCTGATATCATTTCATTAGGAGTGCTAAACGAAAATGACAAGTCGCAGCTATTGCTGTTAAGTGCGAATATGCAGGTAAAATGAACAACTGCCAAGTCGAAACAAATCTCACATACGTGAATGTATCTCTCATTTGTAAGTCGCTTTGGATAAAAGCGTCTGCTAAGTGAATAAATGTAAATGTAAATGTGAATCTCACACCGGAATGCTTGTAGGTGTTTATTGTATTTATTTTTTTTTACACAGTCTGTGAGAAGAATTATATAAAACAAATAGTCTTATATCTGGAACTGTGCAAGATTTTGACTTTTCCAGTGACACTTTACAATGCACTAATACCTGAATTAATCCATCCATCCATCCATCTTCAACCGCTTACTCCTTTATCAGGGTCACGGGGAACCTGGAGCCTATCCCAGGAGGCATCGGGCACAAGGCAGGGTACACCCTGGACAGGGTGCCAGTCCATCGCAGGGCACAATCACATACACACACCCATTCATACACTACGGACACTTTAGACACGCCAATCAGCCTAACATGCATGTCTTTGGACTGGGGGAGGAAACCGGAGTACCGGAGGAAACCCCCGACACACGGGGAGAACATGCAAACTCCACACACACATGGCCCTGGCGGGGCTCGAACCCCGGACCCTGGAGGTGTGAGGCGAACATGCTAACCACTAAGCCACCGTGCGCCCCTACCTGAATTAATATTTACTTAAATATGAACTAATGATGAGTTATGTATGGCATGTATTAATCATGAACTACTAAAGAGCTAACCTTAACGACACGAGTCTTATGAATTCACAACCACCTTAAGTACATGTTAGTACATGTTTGTTATGTATTTGTTAACATATAAATTAACACATAGGGGTAAATGAAGTCCAACCTGCTCTAGAAGAAAGGATATGAACGAAACCTTTCAAATTGTTTTTATCATTTTCCGTATGCAGCTGTGTACGCAAACATCATTGGGTGGCACTGGATCACTTTCATAATTTGTATTGATCCTCCTTATCCAATGTAGAAAGACGCACTAATTATGTAAATACGCAGCTTCATGTGGCAAATTACACATACAGTATTTACATTTACATTTACATTTATTCACTTAGCAGACGCTTTTATCCAAAGCGACTTACAAATGAGAGATACAAGCAAAGTGATATCAAGCAGGGAACAATACAAGTAGTG
>JAFFST010050885.1:9392-28769 GCA_022414735.1 Noturus placidus | reverse complement strand
AGGTGTGGACAACCACAGTTATAGTATGTTATAACAAGGGGGGCAATCACCTTTTCACACAGGGCCATGATGGTTTGGATTTTTTTTCACCTTTAATAATAAACACCTTCATTTACAAATTGCATTTTGTGTTTATTTGTGTTGTCCTTGACTATTGTTTAAATGGTTTGATGTTCCAAAACACTTAAGTGTGACAAACATGCAAAGGAACAGGAAATGAGGAAGGGGGCAAACACTTTTTCACACCACTGTATGTTTAGATAATTATCAAAGAACTTCATGGTCTCTGTTCATGTCCCGTTTCCTTGTTAAGTGTCTCGCTTCGCTTTGGCCATGTTAGTGTTTTCTAGACTGGTTTATCCACTACCAGTCTAGAATCCTCGTCTAGGTGTCATGCTTCATGTAATGAAATATTGACCCTGCTACTTGTGACCTTGACTATTATTTATGCCTATCCCTATTGACTCTGTTTGCTGATCGCCTGACACTTTGCCTGTTTTTTGGATTAACCCCTTTTGGGTGACGTGTTTTGGATGTACTGCCTCTCTTGTAAATAAAGAACACTTCACTTGCATTTGTGTCCAGCCCTCATTCTTCACCGTCACGGAAACGTGACAATAGTACAGCATATTTTGTTAAATTTTGACATTTTATTTGTCAGTAAACGTATAAAAAATATATATACACCATTTAAATGACGCACTTGTAATTCACGCGCTAAAATAGTGAAAGTATTGTAGCATTTTCATTCAATCGCTTCAGTCACCATAGCAAAATTAAAATCACTACAATATTTTATATTTTTGTAATTACAGTGATTTTATCATGTATAATTTTGCATGGCTAAACAGCTGTTAATTATCCAGGACTGAGCCCAGATTCTTCTTCATGCATTTTTTCCAGCTCAGCTAGCAGCCTTCCATAAAGTTTTGTTTTATGGAAGCTGTGGTAACTTAGCTGTCAATGTGTATGACATGATCAGAAAAAGTTGGATTTAAAATAAAATTTGCCTCACTGTTTGTAGTACTACCAGATCGAAAAATTATTAAACTTTTCTAACTATGCTAGTTTGGTGTTGCTAGCCTAGGGAAGGCACAGCTAAGCTATGAGTTTAGCTGCTACAGTATCATGCGTAGTACATTATGCTTCCTTATGCTCTGCTCATATCATGTTCACGTAAACCGGAACTCATATAAACATGTACACACTTTGTTTTCCTGCTCAGCATCAGAGGATGTTGCTCTTACAGCTTTAACCCCTTTACTGGTTTAAAAACAACAACAAAAATAGGCGGATATCCATTTTTTCCTCACACTGACCATGTGAGTAAGCATTTGGCAGAATTGAGAACTAACTATCACACATGAGTATTTCCATGTATTTTCCTGTAAACCCAGTCTGATTGGTCTCGTCTCCGTTCACTGAAGATATAAAATTACAACACCGCCGTCTTCTTTTATTGACATTCAGTTATGTTGTGACAAAACACTCAAAGTGGAGCGGTTAATATATTCAGGGCTAAAATAAAAAATCTTTCGAGCTACAGCCCCCAATTCCCAGGCCAGGTTACACCCCTGCCTAAAAACCATATTATCAAGTAATAGGCAAATGTATCATCTTCTGCGCTTTGTCCAGTAAATTCAGCATTTGGCTCATATTTGGAATCATTGGATACATTACTCTCAGTGGACTACTATTGTGTTCATAATCATCAAAATCAATATTTTGTTTGCTGACAGCTTCATTATCAGATCCATCATCAAACAACGCTAGTATTTGATTAGAAACTTCTTCTGCATAAATTTCAGAACCACGTCAAGTTTTGTAATGTTTCTTCTACGTCTGGGGTCATTATGATTGACACATTACATTACATTTACATTTATTCATTTAGCAGACGCTTTTATCCAAAGTGACTTACTAATGAGAGCACACTCACACCGATGGTAGCAGAGCTGCCATGCAAGGTGCTAGCTTGCCATCGGGGGCAACTTAGGGTTCAGTATCTTGCCCAAGGACACTTCGGCATGGGATCACCCGTGCCGGGATTCGAACCACCAACCCCACGATTAGTGGATTAGTGGACAACCCGCTCTACCGACTGAGCCACAGCTGCCCCTGAGCCACATCATCAGTCTTTACCAAACATGATGTGCCTTTACTAATAAATTAAAAATTGCAATTGTTGACAAATTGCTGTGGTAAAAGAGGAACAAACACTTCAGGTGGTGTTAGATAATCCACTTCAGGATGGCAATCACATCGCTCACTCATAGATTACGGTGTATTCTATAACAGCACATCCCAGAGTGTTTTCTTCCTTACCTGATGTTCACAGCTTAACAATGTCCTGTCCCATTGACTCAAGTGATATCTTTTTAGATCACTAAAACTGTTTAAAGATTTTTTTATTTATATTCAAAAAACCAAACAAACAAACTAATTATTCACAGTATACTGTAAACGAAGTATACTGTAAAGTTTTTGGGATCATACACACAATGCACAAAGTGTACAAGGTCAAAGAAGTAGAAGCAGTAGAAAAGTATATAGTTTTCAACGGTGTCTGAAGTTTGCATCTTTAGTTTTAACTAGTTTTGAGGAAAACAAATGTAAGCAAAAGTAAGAGAATATAAAAGAATAAAAGTACCAGCAACATGCAAACTGTTTGAAACCATGTTAATTTGTTGGGCAATCTGAAAAAAGACACATAAAATACATCACAGCTAAAAATAGTAGTAACATGACTAAGACCTTATGAATAGAACTAAAAATTGTACAATGGATAATGGTAAATGTGTTGTACAATGGAAGAATCTGGCCATCTCTTATGATTTTCAAGCAACACGGTTGTAAACCTTATTTATATACCCAGTGTGTATTCCATTTATCTCAAATACAAGCAACATTTTTGTAAATAGACATTCAATAAATGATCATTGGTCTGAGAGCAGGTGTGTACACATTTTTAAGAGTAAATAGATGGAGGAAGCATGATTGCAACTTTTATTGTTTGATTTGAACACAAGTTATAACCACTCTGAATACACACATGCACTAATTCTCTACAGGCACATAGTGTTTCCGTGGTCTCAAACTGTGCAATTTTCATAGTCCCTGCATGGACATTATTTATTTATTTATTTTTAATATATTCTACACCATTTCGCGCTGCTATATAGATATTTTTATTCTATTCTACCCTTTTTTTTACTATTATTCCTTCTTATCTTATTTCTTTTTATTTCTTATATGTACATGTTGAGCACAGAAAAAAGGGAGTGGCTCCTAATTTCATTGTACGTGTATAATGACAAATAAAGGCATTCATTCATCCATTAATTAACCTGAGCTGTTAAGCTGATTTGTGCTGACGTCTCACGTGCATGAAATTTCCATTTACATTTACATTTATTCACTTAGCAGACGCTTTTATCAAAAGCGACTTACAAATGAGATACATGCAAAGTGATATCAAGCAGAGAACAATACAAGTAATGGTACTATACAAGATCTATTAATTGAGTACTAGAAGAAATAAAACAGTATTTCCGTGGTGGCTTCCAGGTGCGTGTGTTGGGAGAACCACTGGGATTGTTAGGGACTCTGGTGGTGGACTTTAAATGGCCTATTGAGGTGACAAACGGTAAATGGCTGCTGTATCTGGCGGAGATTTTAACCGGTGGGACGTCTGAGTCGCACTGCGTTCCTCCTGGAAAAATCATTAATCATCTGAACTTAACAGTGAGTACATATGAAGGACACATCAAACATTTAACATTTTTAAAAAATGCAAATACTCAACATCACATGACATTATCATTTACACTTTCTTCAGGGTTTTTTTCTCCAGTTTTACATGATTTTGGGAAAAAAAATGTCTTCTATAACCAACTTTTTTGTGATCAGCTGTCAATGAAGAGTGCGAAGCGGCATAAGCGAGACTTGGACAACAGCCAGCCACTTGCTGAAGCAGCTATAACCCGCCTCACTCCGCGCAAAAAGATCTTCCTGCTGGTACAACACACAGCCACATCCACACTTAAACCACTAGATTGTGTGTTATACTGACCCAGTCAAACTATTTTTAATTTATAGAAATACAACTAATTTACAAAGTAATTGAAATGGTTGTTTTAGGAATGTAACTGAATGCTAATATGTTTGTCAGAATGAACAGGTAACGTTCGAAACAGATACAAATACAGATGTGAATAGGAGCTGCACTGTTTAAAAAATGTTTTTTTTTAATCTTGCCCTAAATGTTCACTGGGCATCTGGTTGAGACTAAGCTGCACCTCAGGACTGGGGTTATATGAGACACAATAAAAAATTTCACAGGCTGTTTTTGAATTTCATGCAGGCATGAGTGAGTGATAAAAATATCATTCTTGCAGGATGAAAAAAGACCCCATTCATTAAAATTCTTATACAGCAATCATTCATTCATCCTTATTAACTGCCTGGTGAGGGTTGTGAATTGTGGCTCAAATTAGACTCCTATATTGTTTATATTTTTGGAAATAGAAACGACTAGCTTGCTGGCAGGTGAGTCTTGTGCACATCTGGGTGCAACATCACCTGCACATCGCAAGTTTGAATCCTGATAATGCCTTAGCCCTCCATGGCCAGGAGTCATAGAGAACAAAATCTGCCATGCTCTCTGGATGGGAGGAATGGCATTCTCATTCTCCCTTGTTAATCACAGTGACACTAACCAATCATGGGAGTCTGCATGCTCATATATGCAGAAGAAGGCAGATAGCACTTTCCCCCTGTGATACAGCATGAGCAGCAGTTCAAGGAGCTGCATGTCTCTGAGGAAACAGATGATGGTGGGAATTGGCTAAGATAAATTTAAGATAAATCTAGCTATTCAGGTATTCGATAATCAGACAGATAATCCTAATATACAGTACTGTGTGTGTGTGTGTGTGTGTGTGTGTGTGTGTGTGTGTGTGTGTGTGTGTATGTGTGTGTCAGTCTGCCTGTCTGTCTGTCTGTGGATAGATAGATTGCACACATGTAAAGACCCACAGCTGCTTTCAGACACACACACGCATAAAGTCATTTTGAGTGGTTGGGAATATAATCTTCGAATTTGTTCAGTACACTGTAAGCCATTACACCACTGGCCCAGAAGTACAATGATTATTATCAGTGAACCACTAACAGTTTTTTCTGTAATCCTTATGAATAAAGGACTGTGCAGAGCAGACAGCTCGCTGCATGACCTTCTCGTGCCCACTGAGGAACATGTCCACTACAGCCTCGCTCATCGTCAGAGCCCGTGTGTGGAACAGCACCATGCTGGAGGTGAATGTTCAGAATGGGACGGTTTTCATCTGAACACACTGCTCTTTCTCTTCTGTACATAACATGGAGCCATTGTCCGCTGTGATCCACTAATGGGCTCCTCTTCCTCAGGATTTTGCCAACGCATTTCGGGTGACTGTGAAAGGGAACGCCACACTGAGGCTGGAGACCGACAAACCCACCATCAAGATGAAAACTGAAAATCGAGAGGTCAGCAAATTAATTGCTTATTCATATCACTATGCTTAGTTGCCAACTTGAGAGCTTAGAAATAAGGAGGTTGTTCAATACCCAAATCTTCCCTTAAGAATCATTTACATTTTTGAGACTTTGCTTCAATTTGTTCACCTTTCACAATATTATAAGCGAACAGCAAATGCATTTAATGGTAAAATTAATAAAAGATTGTGATAATTGGACATTTATTTGTTTGTCTTTAAATAAATATGGATATTTAAATAGTATTTGAATAGCAAAATGGATCAAAGTTAGCTGGTTACTGAAATAGGCTGATTTGTTTGTATATATACAGTAGTATAGAGCAGTAATTTTAGAGTTGTATAGAGTAGTAAAGCAGTATGCTGGAGAATTTTCCAGGAGCATGCTCTAACATCAGAATTAGGATGGTTAACAAAGTGGGCAAAAGTAGAAGGTCTCATCATTTCACTTCTCTTCATTCTCTTTTTTGTACAGTTTGTGGTGAACATTGATCCTGTTCCAGGAGAAGAAACCCCATATAACGTTCCATTATGGATATATATCATTGCAGGCGTAGCAGGAATCCTTTTATTAGGCATCATCAGCCTCATCCTGTGGAAGGTACAGAATTTCACAATGCTATTTATTAGATCATTTGAATTTGACAGCATGCCATACATATTCATGGTAGTGTGGTCCAACCATCTCACAGTTCATATAGTAAAACAGAAGTGCCAACATCTGCATCAACAAGGAAGTACTGTATTTGCAAATTTGGACAATTTGCTACAAGTTAAAAAAAAAAATACACTTTTGTTCTGTTTCATGTAGAGCAGTGGTCAGACAAAACATAAATACAATTCTCCCAATGGAACAATCATTATTTAAATAACAATCAAACAATTAACTGAAGGGGAAAGGTCGCTAGATGTGGAAGATGTGCATTTGAATCTGTTAAAGCAGTTACTTTTGCTTCACACTGATTTTTTCCTGCAAATTTACAAGCCTTGGTTTTGTGAGCCAATAAAAAAAACACATGGCAGGACTTGTCTTTTGGCCAGTGAAACAGAAATTAAGGAGCTGCTTACACAGCGGCCAGGTAGATATTTTTATCACACTTTACAGTACTTACCGTTGCTTGGTGCA
The DNA here is from genome assembly GCA_022414735.1 of Noturus placidus. Classification (NCBI taxonomy): domain Eukaryota; kingdom Metazoa; phylum Chordata; class Actinopteri; order Siluriformes; family Ictaluridae; genus Noturus; species Noturus placidus. The sequence goes on along the minus strand of JAFFST010050885.1, from coordinate 22,109 downwards.
CATTTGAATTAGCTAGCTAGCAGCCAATAGAAAAAAAAAAACTAGCCAGTCCCTCCAGGCTTTCTGCGATTTTGCGATCATAGAAATGAAAACAAAATCAAGGAAGCTCCACAATATTTATATTACATTTATAGTATTTGGCAAACACCCTTGTCCAGAGCAACTTACATTTATCTCATTCATACATCTGAGCAATTGAGGGTGAAGGACCTTGCTCAAGGTCCCACATTGTCAGCTTGGTGGTGCTGAGGTTTGAACTCACAACCTTCTGTCCAGCACCTTAAGAAATGAGCTACCAAGACATGCCACATGATATCACCACAACACACAGTCAGTCAAAGCCCTCTTTGATTCACATGCATCGAATATGAGTACAGCTAGTAGGTCTCATTTACCAACAAATTTCACTGTGAAAGACCGTTCAAAACAATTTTGTGCAATTGCATCAATTCAAGTAATTTTCCAGAAAAAAATCACAAATACTCTGCAAATTACATCACAAATTTTGAAAAAAGCCACAGCAAAATCAAGCATGTTTGGTTGTGACAATCACAAAAAAAATCAGCAAAATCCTGTAAGGACTGACTAGCTAGCTAGTGTTACCTCTACAGTCTTTTCAATATAACATGGTATCATGGACCACCCTGCTGAAAAATCCAGTTTCGTCTGACCAGGGTTAGAGGACTACAGACCCGACATACACTTATTTAAAGTGGTTTTCACACCGGGCACATTTGCTGTGGTCCGAATCCGAATGTGATTGTTCATGGCATGCCACACAGCATTGGTCTGCTTTCATACTCACTTGATTTGGTGCATTTGTGTTCAATCATTACAAACATGCATGGAGAACACAATGCGATTCACAATATTTTTGCTTTTTTTTAAATTATTTTGGTACCCCTACTGTGTCCCACAGTGTTCACCGCCACTCATCATACACGTGTTGTGGAAACTAACGACGTCGTCATCGGTTAAAACAATTCAATTCAATTCAATTCAATTTTATTTGTATAGCGCTTTTTACAATAGACATTGTCTCAAAGCAGCTTCACATGAATACAAACACAGTACATACACAGTAAAAGTGAGAAATTATCCCAACTGAGCAAGACACTGAGTGGCGACAATGGCAAGGAAAAACTCCCTAAGAAACACATGCGCAGGTTTATTTACTAACTGAAAAAGTGTGGACCTGAGTTACAGTGCAATCAAACTCAGACCTTCTCCTACAGGTAGTCTCGGATTTCACGTTTCCAATTGATCATGGAAAAACGTGCTCTGTTCCGGACTGACCTGCCAGTGTTTAAGCCCCCTTAATTATGTATAAAGTGAGTTTGCACACTCAGCTGGTTACTTTTAAATCCTAATTTCTTCACATATCCGTACAACCCATACATGTTTTATCACTTACTCTGTTAGTAGGGAGTCGTCCCGTTCGCTGACACACTGGCAAGGTTTTTTTTTGCTTGGTAGGATTTACTTTTAGCAATGTTGGCACCTCTGAGTAAAAGATTTCCTAAGGTTGAGTAGGGTCACTTGTCGGGGATTAGTGTGACTAATCACAAAAACACTGACTAGACACAAAAACACTGACTAAAACACAAAAACACTGAATAGACAAGCACTTTCAGATGGTTAGGAATACATATAGTGTTATACTTCAATGAATGGATTCACTTCAGTGATACTTCAATGAAGTTAAAGCATTAAAAAAAACTTTTCTCTGTTAATTTGCCCGACTTGGACTAACCAGCAGAGAAATGTACTGTATCTTTAGCGGTACATCATACTGTATAATGTACTGTACTCTACTATACGGTACTGTATAATATTTGCAAAAGCAATACTTGTTAATGGCTTTGGATTTGAATTTTGGATTTATTATCAGGTTTCTTAAATCCACGTTGTGCAGCAGCACTTCCTGGAAACAAAAATCGTCTATTAATCAAACTTCGATCCATCATCCCACTTTTCCTGCAGTGTGGCTTCTTTAAACGTGCCAGTCGAAGGGAGATGTATGAAGCCAAGGCCCAAAAAGCGGAGATGAAGATACAGCCATCCGAGACAGAGAGGCTGACTGAGGACTACTGAGACCATACGGGGGTCTCCATCGGCCCCCTGTTGGTGCTCCTCGGTAATGCAGCCACTGTGGAATCAGCCCATGTATTCCCATTCTGTTCCTATGTTGCACTTTTTCTCTTCTGATTTTTTTGCTCTCTGTTTACTGACTGGTGCTTGCTTTTCTTGGATCAGAGGACTTTCTCTTTCCTTTTTTTTTTGCAGATGAATTATTTGCCTGCTGAAGTAAAACGATCAGCCTTCCTCGAACTCTCATTAAAACTGTTTTTGGTTCTCTGGGATTGGACTTTATTACGAACTGGTGTTTGGCCAAGCTTGTTTTGGAACGGATACCATTTTCAACTAATGAACCTTTTTTTTTTGTACACAAAGACTCCAATTACTCACAAATGAAGCATGGAACATAACACTCTACAGTATCTCTCTGAATGAGCCTTTCTGCCTGTTTTTCTCTTCAAAAGCTATTTGATTCTTGTTCGCTCCAGGACCTGGCAATGAGTCGCACATTCAATCTCTGGTGAATAATGTCATGTTTCCTCTCTCTTCTCTCTCTCTTTCTCTGTTATACAGTGTGGGTTCTTTAAAAGAGCTGTCTACTACAAGGTGATGCCTAAGTACCACGGAGTGAAAATACGCAAGGAGGAGAGGTACAAGTTGAGCCGGGCTTTCCAGTCTGAGCACGAGCTCAACAAAAAACTCTGGGTCACTAACTGGACAGAAGTGCAAGAATATTACTACTGAACTTGGAAAGCATCCACTCAGCTGCTGGTTTAAAGGAATTCAGTGGCTGGAGATTTCCTTTGCTAAATGAAACAGACAACATTTACACATGATTAAGAATCGAGTACTGGGTGCAGTGTGTTGTTGTTTGTTGTTTGTTGTTATTTGTTGTTGTCTGGTGCAATATTGTGTTGCAGATCAACAAGTTCCCATGACTGAAACCGTTCAGCATTCTGAATACGTATCATTTTTATGTTTATTGATTTTCCAATACTGAAAGTATTGCCGAACATTTCCTCATTTTATCTTTTGTGTACTATAGTGTGTATTATGGTATTATAGAATGATTTTAGTTTAGGGCTTTTTTTTTATAGTATTTTTTAAATGACTACAGGATGATGCTCACACTCTGACACTGTGAAAGATATTTCTTCTTCAGAGCAGTCTGACCCACCAAACTATGAACGATTATGAGGGATTGCAATAGATTGCAAGTGTTACAGTTTTGTAGCTGGGATGGAATAAATTTCACCTCAACGACACTGTCTGGTAAAGAGGCACACAGTGAATTATAGCACAAGGAAGCATACCACACATCACTGATTATTGATATTTATTTTATATGTGCATATATGACTAATAAGAGTCAATACACTGGAGAATATATTGTTTTTGTTTTTTTACTGTTTTATGTACTTCTCTGCTAGAATGTAAGATTCATGGTAAGATCATCATTCCAGTATAAACTGGTTTCAAGTAGAGTATGTTAAAGAAAAAGAAATGAAACGTCATGAATTTCTTCTTCTGTGTCGTTCTGTGAAAGAATGTCGATCAGTTGTTTTATGAAACTCTCATTATGTCCTGTTGTAGTACTATAAAAGCTTTGGGTAAATCATTAGTTTCGAATCAGGACCGAATTTATTAGTATATCCAGAAATGGTTATTCAGTAATTCATATGAGTCAGAAGGTACTTCTTCTTTTATACACTCCAGATATTAAAATGTTTTGTATATAAATGCATTGGTCATTGTTATTGCTTCTTACAGTGAATTTGACTGATAATTGTACATTATTTTTAAATTAACATATTTAAATTGATCTAAATGACAGACATTGTGATTATATATACTTTTATATAATGATGGCTTGCTACCTTTAATTTAATTACTGTATTTTTTTTAAATAATAAGCTTCGTAGAATGTTTTTAAGGTTGTACAGTGGTGCCTCTGGTAGTTCTACAATCCCCAGTTCAAATCTGTTTCAATCCAGTTTCTGTGCATATTCTGACTATCTCTGGTTTCCTCACACTTCTTAAAAACTTCCCAGTAACTGTACTGACTGCTAGGCTTGTCGCAATAATAATGACTTTATTGACTTGTCGTACTATATATATGGACATTTTTTGTGGACATCACCAACATTTTAGCCATTTGCGCTGCTTCTGTCCTTTCTTCTGCCCTAGGGCTGTCAAATTAAACTTATATATATATATATATATATATATATATATATATATATATATATATATATATATATATTTGAACTTCGAATAATCATCGAATTTAAGATAAAAATGCAAATGCATTAAAATTTTCGTAGCAAGCACTAGTTCCGATTTTAATTCAAACATATGGTTGAAAAATGACTCACAAGATATTAACAATGCACTAACGTTTCAAAAAGAAAAATCTAGATAGTTCTATTGGTTCATTTAATCCAGTCGTAGTCGGTAATGTCGGGGATTGAGCCGCTTAAGCTGCATGAGCTGAAGCTGACCAGTGAATGAACAGCGGTAAACTGAAGCACTTTACCAGGAGGTTAATTAACTCCCCCAAACACATTCTATACACATATGAGATTAATTAGATGTGTATACACCTTAAACTGCACAAAATTATGCGACTGAATTTAAGTAAGGTGCTAGAGGTAGGTTGGCAAGTCAAGTTGTGAATACTCTTTCTGTAATAACACACTAAAACACTGGCAATGAATAACTAAAGCATGAACAAGTCACAATATTGTATTCCAATGTCTGAATATTCTTAAGAAGTAAAAGTTAATTGCTCTTTGAAAAGACGTGCTATATTATTTAGTATTGTACATAAAATGCATTATTATTACATTATTATTATATCAGTGGTGTAAGATGATCTTAAAATGACAATAATATTTTTTATCGCAATTATTTCTGGGACAATATATCGTCAAACATCATGACAGGCTTACAGACTACTCAAATTGCCCCGGGGTGTGTGTGTGTGGGGGGGGCTTGTGGTGGGCTGGAATCCCATCTGAGGTGTGAGGAGTATTCCCGGACTGAGCTCCAGATCCAGCACAACCCTGACCTGGATAAAGTGCTTATTGAAACCCGTGTCTTAAACGAAATTTTCTCCATGGACTGGAATTGAAGATGGTTAGAGTGTATGAATGAAGCTTCACAGATGATTTTTAAACTCGCTGAACATAATTTCAGAAAGCCATTTCACCCCAGAAATAACAACACAAAAGAAATCTGAATATATATTTATTATAAATGTATTTACCAATAAAATTTATCTAAAAATGCATACACATTTGGCCTTTACAAACAAATCATTAAAAACCCACTCAACAATTATTTAAATTTTTATACAAATAAATTACAACACTTAAGAATTTATTATTTTTTTTGCATAGTCAAACTAAGTTGACTAAAAAACAATTATTAATAAATATACAAGGATGTTGGGGTGTTTTATTTCCAGGGAAACAAAATACAGCCACACAGGACATTTAGCCTACGTCTGGATTCCTATTTGAGCTCCATTTGAGAGATGGACTTGTTGTGTAGGCGTCTGGATTTCCGGTATTTGTAGGCCAAGAAGGCTGTGGAGACCAACAGAACGATCCCAAGCACAAGGAGAACCCACTGTCCAGCTACAGCTGCAGCTTCATCCACACTTAAGCCTAAGAAATCCACAGTAGTAGGGTTGAACTCCTCCACAACTGCAGCTGCCACAGGACACAGGACACAGGTGAGGCATGAGGTGGACCAGTTAAATGCTCATGATCAAGAATGTCCCATTGATCAATCGTATCTTCTGATTTGACAAGATTAGAGTGTTTAATCTGAATTAAAAGGCACATATATTTAATATTCATGTAAATTATATTACAATAAGAATTGTGTTGATCGCAGGCATGTTTGTAATATTGAATTTTAAAAATATCTGGGTATCACAGCCAATAAAATCACCTTTTTTTGATCAAGATTTCCAAACACCAGTCATGTTAAGGCTTTTATTGTAGACCAATGCGAGCTGAACATAATCAAATCAAATTTAAAAAATCAAATAATTCTAGTATACAGAAAATAATTAAGTTTTAGTATACATTCTGGGGGTTTTTCACCCCAAAGGTTGATTTTGACCCACACACGCAGAAGGATTAAGCAAATTCAGATTTCACACGTACTCATGGTTGGCATCCAGTTGTAGTTGGGCCAGCCGAGGACATCGTTGTTCTCCTTGTTCTGCTTCTCTAGCCAGGTGATGAGGGGCTCGAAGTACTCCATCAGAGGCTGTACAGACATCACGGGCTTGCCCGTGATCAAGGCCATCGCCTCGGGCCACGGCTTACTGAAGCCCAGCTTCATCACATCACTAAATATGTGCAAGAGCATACAGAGATGGCTTACAAATCTGTGCCACACACACACATTATTTTACAATTACAACAGTACAGTTGTATGAAGTTTACTATCCACTACATGTTTGTTAGAGTCTATAGTGTCACTATTTGTTGATCATATATACCGTACATGGACAAGCCTAAAAGAAAACATTATCTGACAAGTTGTCTAAATTTCATCCATCCATCCATTTTCCATTCCGCTTATCCTACACAGAGTCACAGGAGAACCTGGAGCCTATCCCAGGGAACTCAGGGCACAAGGCGGAGGACACGCTGGACAGGGTGCCATCCCATCGCAGGGCACAATCACAACTACCGACAATTTAGAAATGCCATCCAGCCTACAATGAATGTCTTTGGACTGGGGGAGGCGTTCAGAGTACCCGGAGGACACCCCTGAAGCATGGGGATGCAATGCAAGCTCCACACACAATGGGGTTGAGGCAGGATACAATCCTCGAACCCTGGCGGTGCAAAGCAAATGCGTGTTGCCATTGTGCCAGCCTAACATTAATAATCAGTGGGCACCAGCTTCCGTTAGAGAATATGTCATCACTAGTAAGTAATAATTAGTGGATGACTGACCCGAGGAGTTTTCCTGCCTTTGTCGACTTATAAATGTCACAGTTGTGGAGAGGTCCAGTGTGACCCGCAGCTTCACACAGAGCTTTATGGAACTGGAACTGGATCACAAAGCTGACGAAGTACCTGTCACAGAAAAACAAACGATCTTTGTACATAAACTGTGAATAATTTGAAATGACAGAACAAAAAAACAGAACAAAATAGAAATACTGTAGCTATAACATGAATTACAGCCTCTTTTAATCCTTGTGTAAAGTGTTCCTTTTTAAACTGAAAACTAAAATATTTTTTTCCAACATGAAACGCATAATCCTATTCATACTAGGGATCATATTCATACTAGAGAAATTATGTGCCATGGCATCCTTGTTTGAAAAAAACAACAACAATAGAAACCTTCATAGAATTTGTAATGGTTTTAATGATTATAATGGGAATTGTATTGGTTTTAATTGGAATGGTCCTTGTGGGCCTCTATTGGTAATTGTTGCCTTCTTCTGTTGGTGTCATCTTACATGTAGTGGATTCAGTAATGGTTTTAATGGTTAGCTGATGGTTTGTAATGGTATTTGTAGTGGAAACCATTAGAAAGTCTGTGATGGTTTCTGGTAGGATATTATAGCAGTGTGAAATAAAAGTGGTGAAATGATTTTATCACCTTTATTTCACATTGTACGTCATTTCTGTAGGATGAATATTCCACAGCACAGTCGAATTCTCGTATCTGAAGGTGTTGATTCATTTTCTATAACAGCAGCTCTGACAGTTGATATTTCTTATAGTTTATATTTATGTATTAATGCGCTCATTCCAATGCTTTAGCGTTTCTATGGTAACCAATATACAGGGACTTGTATGATGGACTCTCCATAATGGATTAAAAAAAAAAAAAAACATGTATAAGCATTAATATGAAGTTTTCCATGAAGGTTTATTGAACACTTTTGGAAGGAGTCTCCAGTGTTAGCACTTTGTAAAAGTCAGAGGGAAAGTTTCTGTTTCTGACATAGTACAGTCTTCAGGACAGAGGACTTTGCACTTGTTTGTAAGTAACATGACAAGCTAACTTGTCTTTTTTTTGTCTTATTGCCTTTAAGAAAAAAGAGGCTGGTAAAGACTAACTACAAAAGGATAAAAAAAAGTATGACATCATACTTTAATAAATACAGGATTGTTAATGTTGGCAAATTCCTGTGGTATAAGAGGATTTTTACCACAGTTGTTTAGTATTTTCCTATCACAACCCATTTTTATTCCTCACTTATGTAACAAGACACATGCAAGCCTTTGCCTTGGGAGGGATTTTACGTGACTATTTTATCACATAAACAGTGATATATGCATCATAAATTGTACTGTTGTATAACTATAAAAATCAAAGGACAAACAAGGGTCAATGGCATGTCCACTTCTAAGCAGTAAACAGATGATGATGGTTAACCATTAAACCACTATCATTATGTACCTGACATAGGGCACATTGGCTGGGATGTGGAACTTGGCACCTGGGTCGAAGTCTTCCTCTGTGCGGGTTACAGGTGGACACAAGCCCTGGTACTTCAGCCTCAGAGAAGAGATTGTAAAATTATAGCTGGCTTGTAAAATTAGCAATTAACATCCTGAACAGCGCCTTGTTCAATGTACAGTAGACTGTGTACCAAATCGTCTAATAGCACCTGAATTGACATGCAAGTCTCACCTGAGATTCCACCACTCCTTGCTGTACTCGTCACTCGATATCCTGCCATCAAACACCTTCCATCTCCACTGGTCCATCAGGTAGCCGAAAGGCAGGAAGGCGATTTTATCCAGGGCCATGCTCATCAGGAAGTTTATGGTGCTCTCTGCACAGATTAACACCCGATGTGATTTCACCTGTGCATGATGGTGCATTTTACACTGCTCTTGCAGTAGCAGTGCAATTTAACATGGTGTAAAAATGTGTGAATATATTTTGCCATGACGGAATAAATTGTTATATCAGAACCTTGCCTTAGGAATCATCAGCTATTTTACAATGCCTTGCTAATCAAACATTTAACTGTATATACTTGCACCAGCCGCTATTAGGAACACTTGTACGCCTGCTCATTCATGTGAATATCAAATCAGCCAATCGTGTTGCAGCAGTGCAACGCGTAAAAGCATTCAGATACAGGTCAAGCATTTCAGGTAATGGCCAGACTGGTTTGAGCAGACAGAAAGGCTATGGCAAATCAAATAGTAACTCTTGACAACTGTGCTGAGCAGAAAAGCATCTCACAACCCACAGCACGTTGAACCTTGAGACGGATAAGCTACTACAGTAGAAGACCACCTGGTCCTGTCAATTGAGAACAGGAAACTGAGGGTACAGTGGGCACAGTTTCATCGAAACTGGACAGTTGAAGTTTAGAAAAAGACCGGGTGAAGCTGTTTGTACAAATGTCTTGAACTGTCCAGTTTCCAGTGAGCCTGGATTAATGTATGAATAAGCAGGTGTTCATAATAAAGTGGACTACATAGAGTCTACTATATGGACCTTATACCATAAGGACATTATATGGACCCTAATACACCTTATGCCATCTTGAAACATGAAGCCCCACTAGCACATGCAAGCAAAACATACTGTACATAAAATCCAAATGTGTTGTGCACAATGGATTAGCCCTGAATGATTGTCCTCAAAAAGTCCATCAAAAGCTTTTCAAAGCTTACCTGGGTTGTCCTCGACCTTATTAAGCAGGCCGATGGTGTGAAGGTGTTTGGGTGTGGACACTGAAAGCGCCAGAACATCCCCAATGGCCTCATGGAATCCCGGGTTGGCGCCGTCACGGAACGAGATGGGCTGGTCCTTATACTGGAGGAAATACTGCACATGGCCCATTTCATGATGCACTGTGATCAGGTCATCCATGTCCACCACTGTGCATTGCTTAATCCTGGAAAACCAGATAAGCATCAAGATATTCAACACATTTCAATAAAGAAATTGTGCTGGCAAATTTTGTACATGATCCCATCTCATCAATTCCTGTACAGTATGTTCCTCCATTCCTTTCCCCAAGGCATACCTGAAGTCTTTGCGGTTGTAAAAGTCCCAGGCTGAGGCATGACACACCACTTCACGGTCTGCAGGCTTCGTCAGCATTGACTTTTCCCAGAATTCTGAAGGCATAGGCTCCAAGCCAACTGACGTGAAGAAGTCATTGGACTCATTGAACATTTTCAGAGCGTCCCAGCCCTGAGAAAATCCAAAGAAAGCTGCCACTGAGCACAGGTGGAGCTAATCAGGTGGAGAGATTTAACCCTCAATTTATTTTATATTATGTCGATTCATGTGTTGTCCAATAGACCATCACTTCTTAGAAAAACAACTGTACATTTATTAATTCACTGATCTTCAGTAACCACTTTATCTTGGTCAGGACCTATCCTGGGAGCTGGTCCAGGTGCTGGTCCTTTTCTGTTTAGAGGGGGTGCTATGTTACCAGGCCTTGTATATCAAACTGTATATACTTGCATCAAACCAATATTATGAACACTTGTACATTAAACTTGTTTATTCATGCAAACAGCCAATCATGTTGCAGCAGTGCAATGCATAAAAGCATTCAGACACAGGACAAGAGCTTCAGGTCATTTTCACATCAAACTTAATGGGAAATGTTCTTCATGGGAAATTCTCTCATTTATTCATCTTCAGTAACCTTTATCTTGGTCAGGGCCTATCCTGGGAGTTAAAATATTTTTTCCTCTTATGGCTACAATAATCTCAACAAGATCTCTAATATATGTAGATGTGGCTTGAATGGAAGTCAAGAAAAAGCTTGAGTACCTTGTCTATCATGGCTTGTGTGACATCCACTTGAGTGGCTTCAGGGTACGGGTTCACCAAGTCCATGATTCCCGACCAGGTCTGTGCCCACATATTTCCTGAGAAGAGTGCAAGAAAAAAAAAAGAGAAGCTGTTGGATTGGGTTCATTGGTCAGCGTCTGTCTGTGGAGCCGAGGTGTGCCGCTGGGTTTTAAATTCCAACACCACTCAGCCATGTGGAAGCACTGTGTGTGTGTGTGTGTGTGTGTGTGTGTGTGTGTGTGATTGCATGCACACAAACTCAAACATGCACATAGCTGTGTACTCACTCACACTCAGAAACACGCACACACACACACACACACACACACACACACACACACGCACACTGTCACGCTTGATGGTTTTGAAAGCACATTAAATCCTGCCGACTCTTTTGGAGTTGCCGCAAACAGCAGATGAATATTAATGTGCATTCATAGAAAATATAGAATGCATATTCAGGCTCAGCTTCAAGTCAAAAATATGGTGGAGCTCTTCAAAATGAGATCATAGAGCTCAGCCAAAAGCAAGTCTTTTCATATGATCTGTCTCATCTAAGACATTACAGTATTTATGACAAGCCAGAGGGTTTAGAGTTTACAGATAACCGATGTTTTTCTCCAATAATGTCAGAAATTTTTTTCTTAAAGCCTTGCAAATCGATTCGCATGGATTTTCAGCACTTTGTAGCAGTGGCACTAATGTTGTAATGGAGATCTGATACATTTCTTTCAGTTTTACTCTTACCTAGTAAATGTGCAGGGATGGGACCTTTAAGGTTGATGCGCTCCTTTCCGTACTTTTTGAAGAGTGCTCTCCGGACATACGCGTGGAGGTTGAGATAGAGCGGCTGTAGCTCTTTCCATAACGCCTCCAAATCCTGCTCGAAGGTGGGTGTTTCGTACAAAGAGCGCCAGAATGCGCCATTGTCAGCGTAACCTGTTGAGAAAAGAATAAGTTATATACTGTACTAGTGAACCACAATTCCAAAGAATTAATTTCCACTAAAAAAAAGCATTTAGCATTAATAGAGAGTGTACCACATTTTTGATCATTTACTATCCATAGCAGTGTGTGTTACTGTGGGCCTCTTTCTCACAAAGGCAGCCTTCATTTTGAGGCATTTACCGTTACTCCTGGCAGCTAAGTTGGCAAGCTCTACATATCTCTTGTAGCTTTGGCGCAGTTCTCTTCCTGAAGCATTTCGCCAGCCCTGCCAGGCAAACAGCAGCCTGTCGTAGTCCCTGGACTCAGCCATGATCTTATTTAGGTCTGAAAAAAATAATCAACTGTCAGACTGACATACCACAACACACTCTGAATAACGTCATAAGACTGAATTTAATGGAATTTATTTATTTTTTTATTTTTTTTTGGGGGGGGGGGCAAGTTTAAAAGTTTTACAGTATCACGTTCAGTTCAGACTGTTTGCCTGAGATAATTTTAGGGAAGTCTTTCGTAAACAAGGAAAATTGTGTGGGGGCGGTGGTGGCTTTATGGGGGTGGTGGTGGCTTGATAGAGGTGGTGGTGGCTTGATGGGGGCCGTGGTGGCTTGATGGGGGGCCGTGGTGGCTTTATGGAAGCGGTGGTGGCTTGATGGGGTCCGTTGTGGCTTGACAGTTAAAGCTCTGCGCTCTGACCCTAACCTCATAACATGCTGGTATATGCAAAGAAAAAAGAATTTCACTGTGGTGTAATGTATACGTGACCAATAAAGCCTCATTATCATTAAACCTTTATGTAATAAAGGGCGGCTGTGGCTCAGTCGGTAGAGCGGGTTGTCCACTAATCCACTAATCGTAGGGTTGGTGGTT
>JAFFST010050884.1:13543-27547 GCA_022414735.1 Noturus placidus | reverse complement strand
CTACAAAGGATTAACTTAAGGGGGCTGAATAATTTTGCTCGCCCAATTTTTCAGTTTTTTATTTGTTGAAAAAGTTTGAAATATCCAATAAATTTGGTTCCACATCATGATTGTGTCCCACCTGTTGTTGATTCTTCACAAAAAATTACAGTTTTATATCTTTATGTTTGAGCCTGAAACGTGGCAAAAGGTCAAACAGTTCAAGGGGGCTGAATACTTTCGTAAGGCACTGTATATATATATGGGTTCTAAGTCATGTCCACATGGGCATATATTAACTGAAAGCCACTCCCACCACATTCCAATCTGTGGTGTTAAAACCATACCCATTCATAGCTGTTCTTCTTTCCATATGTCATGAAGACACACCCATATAACCATGTATGGCCTTAGGCCCACCCCTAAAATACTCTTTCATCTTTATATATGCAATCAAAGACACACCCATATTTTTCTTGTATAATATATAATATATATTGTATACATTAGACCAGCTCTCGTTTTTATATATGGACTCAAAAACATACCCACATGGGCATATATTAACAATAAGCCACTCCCACATTCCTATCCATCCTGCCAGTTCATGCCTATTCATAGCTGCTATGTCATCACGCCCACCTAACCATGTTTGACGCTCTAATCCCTCCCCATATCAAAATACTCTTACATTTTTATATATGGGCAAAAGCACACCCATATTTCCTTAAATGGTTTTTGACCACGCCCACTCAGCACTGTTCCTATTTGCATATCCAGGTTTTTCACTTATAGCCTCGTTTTATTTATTTGTAATATAGAATTGTGTATAACTGTAATTAACACTTGCCATGCTGTGTGGCTACGTACTCGTACTTTGTTATTTATAAACACACCCAATATAATATCAACAGTGATGTCTGCTCTGTTATAAATATACATTTTATTTAACTTATCTGTAACTTGAATTTGAATTGTCATGCTGTTGTAATCTGTGATGGACTGGCACTCTGTCCAGTGTGTACCCCGCCTTGTGCCCGATGCTCCCTGGGATAGACTCCAGGTTCCCCGTGACCCTGAAAAGGAGTAAGCGGTTGAAGATGGATGGATGGATGGATGTAACTTGAATTTGAATTGTCATGCTGTTGTAATCTGCGATGGACTGGCACCCTGTCCAGGGTGTACCCCGCCTTGTGCCCGATGCTCCCTGGGAGAGGCAGTATAGAAGATGGATGGATACAAAAATGTTAAACTATATGATAAAGTTTACAATATTTTTCCACGAAAACGATGTACTTCCTGAACAGTGATTATTTAAATAATACTCCAGTGGGTGGAGCCAGTGTTGTCCACGCAACTGAAGCTGATTCATGATTCACTCTCTCATCATGTCATCTCTCGTTTGAAGTCATTGTGATATTTTCTTGAATCAGACGATGAGTTATTTGCTCGTACATCAGTCCGTGTGCTCGAGTCTGGGCTCACTCATGTAGAGATGTTTGCCAAAGTGTTTGTTTAAACACACAGAAGATACTTGGTGCGATGAAACACATCCGCGCTCAGTGGCAGTTCTGGAAGCCGGTACAGGGCTGTTAGCATCTCGGTGGGATTTCGTGTAGATTGTTTGCCCAGAGATGATGTTTACTGGCTTTGTTTCCATTAAAATCCACTCTGGAAACTGTGCCGCGAGGCAGTTAAGAGATGGAGCGAGGGAGAGAGGACACCACGTTAGGAACCAATAAAACCAATGATGTTTACATGTTCAACATGAATTACGCTAAGAATCAGATAAATAAAGCTAGGATTCCTTACAGAACACAGACGCGTGGATTTTAGACCATTCACGTGTCGTTTCATCGTTCCTGTTTTTTTCAGAAGTGATTCTGTTTGTCATGCATTTATTTATTTATTTATTTATTTAACGTGAGCCATTTTCACATAGTTGATTTATATTTATGTGATTTCTAACATGATTAAATTTATTACATTTAAAGATGGAGTTATTTAACTGGTATGATTAGTTTTTCTTATGATCACATTATATACATGATATCGTGTTTACTTGAATTCACAGGAGCGATTTCAGCGCCTGACCTTCGGAGAAGCACTTTTACATGTTTTAATATGAATATCACACACATCAGCCAGAACATTAAAACCACTGACAGGTGAAGTGAATAACGCTGATTATCTCGTTACAGAGGCTCCTGTAGAGGGCGCGTATATTTATTAGGTAGCAGGTGAACAGTCAGTTCTGAAAGTTGATGTGTTGGAAGCAAGAAAAATGCTTGAGCGTTAGAATCTGAGAGACTTTGATTAGGGCCAAAATGTGATGGCTAGACGTCTGGGTCAGAGCGTCTCCAAAACAGCAGGTCTTGGTTAGTACCTACCAAAAGTGCTCGAAGGAAGGACAACTGGTGAACCTGAGACAAGGTCATGGGCTCCGAATGGGTGGAGGTAGTGTGTCCTGCTTTGAAACGTTGGGTCCTGTATTCATGTGGATGTTACTTTAACATGTACCACCAACGTAAACACTGCTGCAGACTGAGTCCACCTCTTCATGGTGAAGGTATTCCTTAATATCAGTGGACTCTTTCAGCAGGATAATGCTCCCTGACACACTGCAATAATCATTCAGGAACGGTTTGAGGACCATGAGAAGAGTTCAAGATGTTTACTCAGTCTCCAAATTCCCCAGATCTCAATCTGATCGAGCGTCTGTGGGATGTTCTGTACAAACAAGTCCGATCCATGAAGGCCTCAACTCTCAACTTACAGGACTTAAAAGATCTACTGCTAAAGTCTCGGTGCCAGATCCCTCAGCACACCTTCAGAGGTCTTGTGGAGTCCATGCCTCGACGGGTCAGAGCTCTTTTTAAAGCACAAGGAGAGGAGGACCTACACAATATTAGGCAGGTGGTTTTAATGTTATGGCTGATCTGCGTGTATTACATACATAATCAGATGTGGTATTTCTGTAAGAAGTGTGATGAGGAGACAGAACATGACTAAGCAGGAAACACTACAAACAAGTTCAAGCTAAATTAGCAAGCATGGTCCTGTGTCTCAAACAGGACTCTCAGTGAAACAAGCTCAGCCTACTGTGTGTGTGTGTGTGTGTGTGTGTGTGTGGAGGTTACAGCTCAGACACCAGCGTTGGTCCACAGGGGAATTCTCTGCACACAGATTAATCAGATCTCTCCACCAAACACACCACCTCTCATTTACGCTCACCCTTCCTTCAGCTTCTGCACTTCACCATAATCACGCTAATCTGCTGAGAAAATTCTGAAATCGTCAAGCACATGGAATACTGAAGAGCTGCCAAAGTGTCACAAAACAAACTGTCATTAACATTCAGTGCACAGAATCACAGAAAAGACTAAAAATATGAAGCTAACACACAACAGACATCTACAGTCATGTGAAAAAGTAAGTACTCCCCATGTAATTTGTTGTTTTTGTATTTGACATACACTGACATATAAAGAGCAACTTAAAATACAGCATGCGAGTGAATCAAACTATTCGAGGACATTAGGTAAGAAAATACCTCCATATGCAAATCAATAGCTCGCTAACTAATTTATCTAATGTTAGCGATGAACAGATGGTAGTTGCCATGGAAACGTTACATAATATTTTAACAGGATTTTTGTTGCTGATAAATTAATTCGGGGTGGAAATGAGGAGACCCTGATACTGAAATCACACAAATGCTAGCATGGGATAAAAGCTAGTTTATTAGCAGTTTGCTATCTGGCTAGCCACGTTAGGATATTAGCGATGGCAGTAAGACATGTTTCTAATTTGCATATTCTAATTTGCATTTTTAATGAGGGTAAAAGTCTAGACATGTCTCTTCACATTTTTATAGGTACATAACTGGAAATCAAAACTATTAAACAATCAGTTGTTTGATATTATTTATGAGTGTAAAATGATGTTCAGGGGTGACGTGGGGTGAGCAGAACCTGCCAGTAGCCTTTTAGAAGGTCCAGTTTTGTGACAAACTTTGCATTCCCAATTCGATCAACACAATCTTCCATTCGTGGGAGGGGAAATGAGTCCGCTTTAGTTAAAGCATTTACTTTTCTATAGTCTGTGCAGAACCTATAGCTTTTGTCAGGCTTTGTAACTAGTAGGCAGGGCGAGCACCAAGGACTACAGCTAGGCACGGAAAGACCATTCTCAAGCAAATAGTTAGTTTCTTTTAGCATAATTGCACGTTATGCTAGGGTTAACTCTATAAGCATTTTGTTTTACAGGCGCATTATCCCCAACAGCAATGTCATGTCTGAGGACAGTAGTACGAGAAGGGGTATCAGAAAACAATAATGTATATTCCTTTAAAAGGCTTATCAAATCACCCTGGGCTGACTGACAAATGTACAAGTTTAAACTGGATATTTGCCAGCCATTCAGAGTTTGGCAACTGAGCACAGGGAAAACAAGCCCTACCTAAACTGAGACCATCAACCTCAGGAGAATACTCAGATGGTGGCACATTCACAGAAGAAGCAGCTACGGACACGACAACAGTAACAGGAGAGCCAACATCCATGATAGCACGAGAGATACAAGGCTTGAGCATATTCACATGGCACACACGAGACTTTCGTTTCCGGTCGGGGGTTTTCACGACATAATCTGTATCACTCAACTGAGACTCAATAGCATAAGGACCTGAGAACCTCGCCTGGAGAGCGGAACCAGGCAATAGCAGTAAAACTAAAACCTTGTCACCCGCTTAGAATGTACGCACGACAGCATTTTTGTCAAAACGAGCCTTCATGCAAGCCTGAGAGGATGCCAGATAACTTTTGGCTAACTCAAAAGCAGTATGTATGCCCTCACAAAAGGAACTAACATAATCCAAGACATTCCTAGGAGGTTTCACCTGACTCGGAGACAGGAACTCTTCCTGCAAGACCTTTAAAGGTCTTCGAACAGAGTGTCCAAAGACTAGCTAAGCAGGACTGAAACCAAGTGACTCTTGTACAACATTATGGGTAGCAAATAATAACAGGAGAATCCCTTCATCCCAATCTTTTCCCTGACCTAAACAGTAGGTCCTAAGCATAGACTTTAAGGTCTGATGGAAGCGTTCTAATGCACCCTGGGACTCTGGGCACATTCTATTGTATCATGACTTTCCGGAACAGAGCAGCATAAAATTTGAACCTTGGTCTGACTGCATGTATTTTGACAAACCAAAAGTGGTACAAAATTTAACAAGACCTCTGATGACAGCACGTGACTTAATGCTACGCAGGGGTATAGCTTCAGGGAACCTAGTAGCAGCACACATCAAAGTTATTAAGTATGAATTTCCAGACTTGGTTCGAGGAAGGGGACCTACACAATCTATTAAAATTCTTTCAAAAGGTTCTCCCATAACAGGTATAGGCTGAAGTGGAGCAGGGGGAACAACCTGATTTGGTTTCCCTACAACCTGACACACATGACAGGAGCGGCAATACCTGGCAACCTCCAACCTCATCGCAGGCCAAAAAAAATGTTTTAACACACGATCATGTGTCTTCCTCACACCAAGATGACCAGCGAGATCATGGTCATGGGCAAAACTCAACACCTGGGTACGATACGGTTTTGGAAGCACAACTTGAAAAACTGACCTCATCCAATCATGCTCAGAGTTCGGGGGTGTCCACTTACGCATTAATACATCCCCATCAAAGAAATACGCTGTTGGACAATGAGGTAACTGTGCCTTATCTACAGCAGCAGCAATACAGTGGGAGAGAGAACTATCTGTTTTCTGGGCAGCCACAAGCTGTTCTCGCCCAACACCCCATTTACCACACTCTTCTTCCAATACTGAAGTTTTTAATTCAGAAAGAACTCTGGGACTAAGACACAATTCTGGGTTTTCAAACAAGGGATCACCACTTCACATAGAGTCTGAAAGATCAACAGTGCCTTTCATTTTGCTAGCTTGGGCGCGCGCCACGACACAGGAACTGAAGACAGAGGGAAACTCACGTAAAAGTTCATCGTTCTCCCTCAACACAGGAACGTCTGTTACAACAGGCCAATGGAAAACCTTTCCACCTGCTAAATCATTACCCAAAAAAACGAAACTCCCTTCACTGGCAACTGAGGTCGAACTGCAACCTTAACAAAACCAGACACAACATCAGAGTGAAGATAAATCATATCCAATGTTGCCTTCACTACGCCAAGTTCATTACCCTGAACTAGAACATCTGCACCACAGCTCGAGTGTTCAGACAGAGGAAGGATACCTTCCAACATACATTTACATTTCATTTAGCAGACGCTTTTATCCAAAGCGACTTACAAATGAGAGCACACTCACACACCAATGGGAGCAGAGCTGCATGCAAGGTGCTAGCTTGCCATCAGGGGCAACTTAGGGTTCAGTGTCTTGCCCAAGGACACTTCGGCATGGGATCACCCGGGCCGGGATTCGAACCACCAACCCTACGATTAGTGGATTAGTGGACAACCTGCTCTACCGACTGAGCCACAGCCAGTTTTGGGCGTGAGGACAAACTCATCAGCCAAAATGGCAGCATCAGTGAGCAAAGAGACCTTCTGCTCATTCAAATAAACCACAATTTTATCCGAAATACAAGTCTTAAATTCCTCTAGCAGGATCAATTCTTTTAACTGATCTAAAGTAATGACCTTATTCGCATCACACCACTTCTCAAATAACGCAGACTTCTCACGCGCGATCTCAACGTATGATTGGCTGGCGGTTTTGGCATGCTTTCGAAATGTCTGCCTATAAGCTTCGGGGACAAGTTCATATGCACATAAGACAGCTGATTTAATCATCTCATAATCTAAGCTTTGTTCCAACATTAGAGCAGAACATACCTCTTTCACCAACTTGCACTGTAGCAATAAAGACCAGATGTGTCTAGGCCACTGCAAAGTGGTAGCAATGCGCTCAAACACAGGGAAATAGTTATCCACCTCACTTTCCCTAAACATAGGAACTAATGCAATATGCTTACTGACATCAAAACCAGCAGGACTTACAGCTGAGGTGTCACGCTCTAGCACAGGCGATAACTGATGAACTAGTGCAGGAAGCGCAGGTGCAGGAGACGCAGGTGCAGGAAGCGCAGGTGCAGGAAGCGCAGGTGCAGGAAGCGCAAGTGCAGGAGACGCAGGAAGCTCACCGGAAGCTGGCCTGCTTCACAGCGCCAACTCTAACTCCAGCTCCTTTAGCTTTATCTACTTCCTGGTTTCCAGCTCAGTGCTTGGAACTGCAGTAGCTGAGACTGGTACTGCTGACGACTTAACTCAAGGTCAAGTCACTTTAGCTGAAGCACGAGTGCAGGTTCCTCTAATGGAGAGCCTACTACCGGGAGATCTATGCGCGTCGGTTCCTCGGGCTTGACCCTCGGCCTCCGCCACAGCCAAATCCTCGGAATCACTGACCGGTGACGCAACACCCGCCTCGGTAGGGTCAAGCATGATGCGCTGTTTAACCAGCTCCTCGTACAGCAGCGTCTTAATGCACTTCTCTCTAACACACAACTCAAAGGCAATGATCTGCCCTGGGCTGAAGACTGATGAGGCTTAAGTATGCTTCCGGAAGCGTGCTGGCAACCAATCCCGTCGCACAAGGCTGGAGCAGGCAGGAACAAGATGCATGCAGTAGGCGGGGTCTAGAGAAGGCGGGAGGAGAAAAAGGGAAACAGACACCAATGGGACATATATATATATATATATAATAACGTAACAGTTCTCCTGTTCTATTCCCCTGACGGCGATGAGCTCACATTCACACTGAGCGTTACACAGTTCCTCTGTGATGAGAGAAATAAACAAAGACAGCTGTAATCTCTTAAAGGCTCTGCTATGCTAATGGCTAACAGCTAGCTGATAGCTGTAAATGAGTTTGTATAGGACCTGAAGCTAGCCTGTTGCTAACAAGTAGCTAGCTAGGTAACATTAGCTAGCTTTCGCTAGTTTCACGAGCTTCATTGTCACATAATAACATTGCTCCTCTTTATATAATCCGATTAGCCATAATATTTTATAAACAAAGTAAAAGTTAAAAACAAAAGATTTGAATCATTATAGTGAACCAAATGACTTGACATGAATAAGTAATATTACTGAATCAAATCCCTAAGATTTAAGATATACAGTTAGCCCTGTGCTGCTGCAGGAGAGTGAGTCATCATTTCACAGACTCAAGCTGAGTCATTTGGTTCATTACAATGTGTAGTATAGATGTGTAATATAGTATTATGGCTAATCCATATATTGTATCATATAATACAAGTGATGTTATTATGGGATAATGAGCTTCGTGACCCTCTTAAAAACAGACATGAGGCTTTATAGCTAAATCTAGCTAATGCTGCCTAACAAGCTAGTTCTTTTTAGTGATTCGAGTTGAGTCATTTGTTTCACTGTATCACTCAAGTGACCAAAATGACTCGAATTAAATGATAAAATGATAAAATGATTTTGCACATGACTCTCCTGCAGCAGCACAGTGCTAACGCAAACATCTCTGCTTAGCAAACTCGACACACAATCTAACACACGCTCGGGACGTGAACTCGCCGTGTGTCTGTTCGAGGAGATTTCTGAGTTGTTCTCTTTTATAAGTTTGATCGATTTCACCTCTTAACCTCGTCGTAACTCTTTATCTTTATACGCCGTTATAGATCTGCTGTCTGTGCAGCTAGATCTGGAGAAGACACGACTGCACTGACCTTTTCACTTCTTACTCATAATAATGTGCAGATCCGTTTTCATAAGGGGAATATTCTGATATGTTTTAGAGATTAAAATAAATCAACACACACACACACACACACACACACACACACACACACACACACACACACACACACACACACACAGATGTATATACATTGAGTTACTAGTGAAGGAATTGATTATTTACATAAACTGTTAATAGTAATATATTGAAACGACTTTGTAAGTTATATTAATATTTATATATTTTTATTTCATTAAAATGAATTGAATCTTTATTTTTAAACTGTTTATAAATATGTATAACACAGTATTAAGTGGAAATAGTAGGTTATGAGATATAAAGATACACAATTTTATGTGATCATGAGGTTCTTAACATTAATATTTGAACATTCGATATTTTATAATAATTGAAATATTTCTATGCTTGTGTATACAGTTCATAATAATTAATATTTTATCATAGCAGCACATGAAATGATGTATTATTCTAATCATGTGATTATACTGTATTATTATATTGCAGAATTATTCTTGCACTGCATTGTTTACACGACTAAACTAACAAACTTTAAATAATACAATTCAACTTTAAACAGAACTTTGAAAGTGGACCACGAGAACACCGAACTGATCTAAACTCAAATCTGATAAAGTATATATTATGAAAAAACGCCCTTATTTCTATGATAATGTGAGTGAATGCGGCGGTTCGTGTGGTGATTATTATGGGCTGGTTTTGCTGCTTCAGCTAAATGCAGGGTTTCAGGTGTAAGGAATAAAAGCCAGTGTTTATACGAGGAGCAGCTGAAACTTTTCCTGTTTCTTTCTTACTCCATCAACACGTGTCAGAATCACAGCAGATTCCTACGAGCTGCGTTCTGTCCGTATCTCAGATTAAAAAATAAACAAACAAACAAATAAATAAAGAACTACAAAAAAAAAAAAAAAAAGCAAATAAAGGGATTTTTGAAATATTTGGAAGATGTTTATGGAAGAATATCAGCGGAGGATCTCAGTGATTCTCACTTCTCTTATTTTATTTTATTAAATCTTTATTATCTTCCGCTGATAACGATCATATAAACAGCTGGAGTCGTATCCGGGCGTATTATGATATAAATAAGAGTTGTTTTTAATATAATATAATATATCCCTTATCTGATTCCTATCAGTTCGGTGTTATTGTGGTCCCTCAGTTTAGTTTCAGTCTTTTAAACATGGAGCTGGTGACGTTTAGTTCATTAAGAATTTAAATTAAATAATAATGAATAAATAATAATAATAATAAAAAAAAAACAAACAAACAACATTCAGCTCAATGGAGCATCCTGTTTCACTGGGTTTAATACATTAACTAGAGATATATATATATATATATATATATATATATATATATATATATATATATATATATATATAAATATATAAATATATAAAGTATAATATATAAAAACCTCATCAATAATATGCAAGATCTTATTTAACCATAAATGAAAATAACAGCATCTGTCCCATTGTATTAACATGATTCTGCCTCATATTTCACATTAATGAAGCAGAAGATTAATGAGTTCATGTGCTGTGATGATTATTTCTGTATTTTGCAGTATACTGTGTGAATCACAATAAAAATGAATGATGATTAATTACACTTTCTCTCAATAAAGTCATCAAATAAATCCACATTAGGGCCTTGGGTAGGGAACAGAGTGCGCACTACTTAATGAAGTGGATTATTCTGTAATATTCATGACATGATCAACTGGTTTTGTTCTTTATTGTCACGGTGCTAAGGACTCTGGACTCCGTTTCCCAGCAGCCACTGCGAGTCACGTGTTTTTTCCTGCACCTGAATCACGTTTCGGTTAATTGAGCACTGGTGTGTATATATAGTCCGTGGGTTGCATGCAGTGTTTGTCTTTCGTTGTATTGTTAAGACCCCTGTGTCCATGTTTAGATTCGCGTGTCAGTGTTTAGATCCTGTCTATGTTAGATTCCTGTCTCTGTGTCTCATAGTCAGTGTTTAGTCATAGTGTTAGTTTAATGCTTCAGTGTTTCGGTAGATTAGTGATTTTGTCTTTGTTTCAACTGTTTATATTAATAAATATCAGAAAATCCAGCACTTGCATCCTATCCCTGAGCAGCCGTTACATTTATTTACTAAATTATTGTTATTTTTTATTTTCTATCAGTGACAGAGACATGAAGTCAGCTACAGAGATAAATGTTTTGCTAATTCGCTAATGACTGATCTGTCTATTGTCTTAGAGATAAAATACATTTTACAGAAGTGTAAACATTTACACATTAAAGATCTCATCATCACACCAAAACTGGGGTTCGCAAGAGAACACTAAAGAAGAGTTTTTATTTTAAATTAACGTGCAATTTTTATTTCATGGATCCACAAAACGTTTATCACCTGAGATAATAATAATAATAATAATAATAATAATAATAATAATAATAACAGCAGTAATAATAATAACAACAATAATAACAATAACAGTGATGATGATGATGATAATAATAACAAGAATAATAATAATAACAACAATAATAATAATAATAATGGCAGCAGGAGTAATAATCTGACTTTAATGTACAATTTTTACAAGATGATAAAAATTCAGAGTTTCTTTCTGTGGTTGTTTCTCTGGGAAACCCTTAAAGGTTCTATGTAGAACGTTACATGTCTCTACAAACAACGCTTTAAGGAAAACTCTTGCTTGAATGCAAAGAATCTGTAATTATCCAAAGAATTGGGTTCAACTGGTATTTGGTACACTCTTAAAACAAAGCGTTCTTCGGTGGTTCCTAAAGGGTTCATTGTATAATTAAGAGTTCTTAACATGTGCATTAAAATCAAGTAAACACAAAACCTAAAAATATAAACATAAACAACATTATAGTTCATCAACATGCGAGGCCGTGATGCATTATCACGCTAGCTACTGTATCATTCAGCTAATTATCAGGTTGTGGAGTTAACAGGTAGTAGCTAAGTTCTCTAGGATGCTAGCTCACATAATGCTAGCTATTACTGTATAGTGTCATGTAGCATGCTTGCTAGCAGGTGTTGCTAAAGTGTAGCTAGGATGTGCTAAAAGGAAAATGTAATTGGCATGTAATGAATAAATTGTGTTTGAATAGCGTCTAGTTCCTAATTTCTTTTTTTAATTGTAAATGTTTAATACTACACTGGATTAAGGTTCATGGTGTGAGCTGCTTCACTGATTTAAAATAAAAAAGCATTTTGAAGCTATTTTGAAAACAAAATGTGATTGTTTTAAGTCTTCTTTTAAAAGTCTCATATTTTTTGTTCGGGTATCAATAAAGTGGTGATTTTATTTATTTATTTATTTTTGGAACACAGCCACTCAGTTGGAAAATGACATATGAAGGATTTTGGGTGGTGTGTGTTTGGGCCTCGACCCTAAACGAGGCCGATTTACACTTATTTGATTGCTTTTCAATAGCTGATGGGTTTCTGCACACGGTCCGATGAGCTGGTCAGGATTGAAGCCGCATGCAATCCTTTTCTCCCCCATCTTCTTACTGCAAAACTTGTGAAGCAGCCATTTTCAATCACTAGATGCTTATTTTTTTCAGTGAGTGTGTGTGTGTGAGTGTGTGTGAGTGTGAGTGAGTGTGAGTGAGTGAGTGTGTGTGTGTGAGTGTGTGTGAGTGAGTGTGTGTGTGTGTGTGTGTGTGTGAGGGGTTGGCTGTATATAGATGAATAAATGGCAGAGCTTCTGAAGCAGCGGCTGAAACAGAGGATCGATATGGAGAGAAGAGGACAGCTATCAATTATGAGCTCCAGAAGTCTGAGTGCACTGAGAGAGCCGATTTAACTTCATCCCTTCAGCATTGTGTCACGTTATACTCCAGAGAACAACACCAAGACACCGTCATTATGCATTCGGGCGGCGTGATTTACTGTATATCGCTCTGTACCGTGTACCGTGATAAAGAATCCTGAAATTCATCTCAGAACCTGTTTTATTAAAAATAAAAATGAAAGCGAAATGGAATTGTATACTGAAAACAAATGGGGCATACAAACTTTGGCAAATATCCTGAATAAAACATTGACAGGTATTATTTTCTGAATGGAATTTCAAATCGGATCACCGTCACAGGGACGGGGACATCACAGGTCACAGGGACGGGGACATCGGACGCTCGGCGTAAACGTGTTCAAACAATCGTTAATGTGGTGAAGTTTTCTGATAGGAGGAATGAGTTTATGGGAGGAGTCTCCAGTGTCAGCACTTTATAACAGTCAACGCTGTCCCTGGAATGAATGTTTATAGCTGCTATAACGTAAATGACAACAGGAACTAACTTGTTTCACAAACATTAAATATATCTCTAAACGGATAAAAAGACGTTCTTTAATAAATAATAAAGTGTAACTGTTGGTAAGTTGCTGTGGTGTTAGAGGAATAAAACACCTGGGTCATGTGGTTAGAGGACACTTCTGGGTGGTAGGAGTAACTCTGCTTCATCACACCAAGCCACCGGTGATGATGTTCCTGTAACAGCGCCACACGGTGGTTTATATGGTGAATGTTTCGGAGTATAGCATGCGTTCCATATACAACGAATGAAAGAAGTCGATAGTGTCTGTACGTCTGAAATAACGACTAACAAAGTGGTTTAATATCAATATATCACTGTTCGTGTGTGTGTGTGTGTGTGTGTGTGTGTGTGTGTGTGTGTGTGTGTGTGTGTGTGTGTGTGTGTGTGAGTGGAAATCAATCAAATGCTATCTTTAAACATTTTAGTGCTCCATCATTAAAGTGAGGTGGTGATGGAGGTTAAGCGAATGTTCTTCATGTGACCTCTAACATCACGCTGGTTTGATCAATACACTGATTTGAGTGTGTGTGTGTGTGTGTGTGTGTGTGTGTGTGTGTGGGTGGGTGTGTAGCAGTGTGTGTGATTTATAGATTTGTAATATAATCAGTATGATCAGAATTTCCTCCATTAATTAAAGATAAAAATCTGATATTTGTTGATCTTAGATGGAGTTAGCAAAATAATATAGAAAACATTTATTTAACTGCTGCTGTTAAACCAGTTCTAAAATATTATACTTGTTACTTTTATTTGTGGCTATAAATATATATTCATCCATCCATCTTCTACCGCTTACTCCTTTTCAGGGTCACGGGGAACCTGGAGTCTATCCCAGGAGGCATCGGGGCACAAGGCGGGGTTACACCCTGGACAGAGTGCCAGTCCATCACAGGGCACAATCACATACCTATTCAC
>JAFFST010050883.1:38421-48516 GCA_022414735.1 Noturus placidus | reverse complement strand
GATACTGGTCACTAATCCAGAAAGGATAGTTAAATCTGGTGTCTTGTCTGATAGTTTTAGTGATCATTCTATTATATTGTCTGTTTCGAAAATCAGAACCGCTCATGCTCCTCCTAAATATATCTGATTGTGTCATTTTAAAAATATTAACATTGATCAATTTATACGTGACTTAATTTCTCTTAATTGGGACAGGTTTACATTTACTCCATTTGCTGTAGATGCATGGGACTTCTTTCAATCTAAAGTTATCAGTGTTATTGATAAACATTTTCCTTTTAGGATACTTAGAGTCAAAAGTAATCACTTACCCTGGATCAACTCTCACCTGATTAATACTTTTAAACAAAGGGATAAAACCTGGACCAAATATCGTTCTTCTAAAGCTGCCTCGAACTGGGAAATCTATAGACATCTTCGTATTTTTTCAATAAAAGCAACAAAACTGCAGTGAATCAACTAAGAGTTGAAAATGTAGCTATTTCCCATCCTTTTAAAATTTTATTTCTCAGGCTTTTAACTAGCACTTCAGTTCTTCATTTCAAATCTGTGGACCCATCCATCAATCCATCTTCAACCGCTTACTCCTTTTCAGGGTCACGGGGAACCTGGGGCCTATCCCAGGAGGCATCGAAAACAAGGTGGGGTACACCCTGGACAGGGTGCCAGTCCATCGCAGGGCACAATCACATACACACTCACATTCATACACTACGGACACTTTACACACACCAATCACCCAGACATATTAACTACTATGCTATAGCTGGCTTCTCCACCTTGCTGTTTGCCTCAAGCTTTTTTTTTTTTTCTTTTTAAAAAAATATACCGATAGATTGTGTTTAATGCTTTATGTGAGTTGAAGGAAAGCAGCAGTGTTGGGCCAGACGGCCTTGAGGCTAGGCTTATCAAGCTTGCAGCTCATGTCTTGATGTTTCCACTTGTGGATTTATTCAATTGTCTGAGTCCACTTGTACTGTTCACACCATGTGGAAATGTGCACAAATTACTCCTACTTTTAAAGTTGCTGAAGCATCCAATATCTATTGTCTGTACTACAGCGAAGATACTTGAGAAAATAATCAATTATCACAATACATCAGTCTGTATAATATCTTATCTCCATATCAGTATGGGTTAGGCCTAATTTTTCCACTATGACAGCTCTATTAAAGTTTATGAATGATGTATTCTCAACCTTTGATATGGGCTATGATATGGTTAACTGTTCCCTGTTGTTGGTGGTTCCTGGTATATGGTGAACTGACCTTTTTTTCTTGTTCTCTACTTGTGTGCATTGTTCTATTGTATAATGGCTAAATGTATAAACTTGTATATGTCTTACTTTTCGTTGTAAGGTCATTGTAATCATTCTAACTTTTTGTTAAGTTTTGTTAAGGACAAGGGCAGGCTGCAGCGTGTCATTCGGTCTGCAGAAAAGATGAAGTGCTAGTTAAAAGCCTGAGAAATAAAATTTTAAAAGGATGAGAAATAGTTACGTTTTCAACTCTTAGTTGATTCACTGCAGTTTTGTTGCTTTTATTGAAAAAATATGAAGATGTCTATAGATTTCCCAGTTCGAGGCAGCTTTAGAAGAACGATATTGTGCCACCTGATATCCTATTTCCCTCCTTAGCTGGATGGAATTTTCCAGGAGAAACAAAAAGTGCTTTGATCCGCCTAGCCCGGCTTGCTCCATCCAGCTAAGCTGTGCTGCCTGCCCCTGTACCTGTGCATGTGCCGCGTGTATGCGGTCCAGATCCCAGCAGTCTGCGAATCCGGGCTGCTCCGTGTCCCGGATTTCTGAGAACATAAGATCCTCCATTATGCTCTCGCTACTTCCTTGGTCGGCGCGTTATTCTGTCACGAAACGGAGTAGGAGGCAGGAAGTAATCGCAAGAGTCTTTATTTTAATATAATATAAACAAACAAGAAACATAAACCAAAACCTTTCAAAACAAACCGATCCTTCCAAATAGTCCAAACATCAAAACAACGTAACCTCGAAACATCAAAATATCAAACTATCCAAAAGCATACCGAAACATAACCCCGTGTAGTCCAAACGTGCCCGATCACTTCGGGTGACACAAAACAATAACGCGCAACTTAGTGCCAAAAACCAAGAACTTAAATAACCCTCTAGATTACAAAACAAACTGAAAACACCTGTCACACTTCCGGCCTGCATCCACGTAGGATGATCACATGACCGGGCAAAGTCCGTATAGTGGCGCCCTCTGCTGGACGAGGCGTGACACCTTGAAGGAATGTAGACATGTTTTTTTTTTTCCCCAACATGTATTTTCTAAATTTAAATGTGTGTTTGCAAGATAATTTTTTTTTATAAAAGTTGTAAACATTGTCTTGATGAATTGTGTTGACTAAATAATGTTGGATATATAGAAAATATACAGAAATAGCTATGAGCTGTAATCAAAAGGTCTAACTAACCTTTGGATATGTTAATAAAGTGTACTCAATATGTAACCAACATTTAGAATTATTACTTAAGCATAATAATTGAATGATAATATTGGTATAATCTAAATGTATAATCAACAGTTAAAAGCATAATAAAAACCCATAGAACAATGTTTGATCAATGTATATTCTGAGTAAATCTAAAACTATGAACCACTTCCAACTGTCTTCTGAGTGTGTAAAGTAAGAACCTGTGTTTGTCTAAACACAGATTCACTTGTAAGTGTGTAAATGAGATGTTTTTAGGGGTGTCTAAAACAGATTCACTCTATGATAATACAAAAAGAACTTGTGTTTGTTTAAACACAGCTTCACTCTGTGGCAGTAAATTAGACACAGTTTTGATGAATTGTGTTGACTTAATAATGTTGAATATATAGAAAATATGCAGAAAATCTATGAGATGTAATCAATAGGTCTAACTAACCTTTGGATATGTTAATAAAGTGTACTCAATATGTAACCAACATTTAGAATTATTACTTAAGGATAATTGAATAATAATATTGGTATAATCTATATGTATAATCAACAGTTAAAAATCCATAGAACATTGTTTGATCAATGTATATTCTGAGTAAATCTAAAACGATAAACCACTTCCAACTGTATTCTGAGTGTGTAAAGTGAGAACCTGTGTTTGTATAAACGCAGCTCACTCAGTGGCAGTAAATTAGACACATTCCTGGACTGATTTTCTGAATAGGCCTCCTGGCTTTTAATTAGTAACACAAGAGGTCATGGGAAGGGTACCGAAAGGAGTTTAGAGGTTAAATATGTGCTGTGCCGGTGTGTCCATGCGCCATGAATGTGTGTATCATATGAATATGAATAATTAGCTGAGGTTGTAGGAGATTGGTCTGTTCTAAAATGCAAAAGCTGAATGCCCCACCTAGGTATAATTTTACTGCTGACATCCCATAACTCTCTGTCTGAAGTACTTGACTTTGGCTAAAAAAGTTGATTGTGTCCTTCTTATAAAATATCACCTTTAAAACGTTTACCTCCTAAGGTCCTATTTAGAAGGTATGTAAAAACTTTTTTGAAATTTGGTAATATTATCATTTGTGATATGACCAATAGTGGACTCATATTGTGATGTGACCAATTAACCTGCAGATATGTTAGTTATGAGTTTTTATACTGTAAATCACACTGGTTTTTACTTACTAATGTTATACATCTTAAAGGTAGTTATTTTCCTGGCTTAAAGACTTCATTCTACTGGATAAATCTAAATGTAGGAACGGAATAGCTTAAAAAAGAAAATAGTGTTCATAATTATGGTAATTAAGTACATAACACTTAAATTAATTTTAAATAATGTGAAAAGAAAGTGTGTTGGTGTCTGTGTGTCATATTTTTGGTTGAATGTGTGTATGTGTATATGTGTACGTCGTATTTTGGTGTTTGTGTGACTGTGTTTGTGTCATATTTTTGGTTGGATGTGTGTATGTGTATATGTGTACGTCATATTTTGGTGTTTGTGTCTCTGGAAACTTTATTGTTTATTTTGTTCTGTCTTGATTCATTTTCATATTCAGGTTTTTAATACATTTTATTATTATTATTTTTATGAAGTACCTTCAACCTAGGAGAGTTTGACGTCTATAATAATGTATAAATTTGGAAATATGTATTTTCATCAGGTGCTACATCGGCTCCTTAGTTGAAAAGAAAGTGTGTTGGTGTCTGTCTGTCTGTGTGTGTGTGTGTGTTTGTGTGTGTGTGTGTGTAAATTACAACCGAATGGTGCTGACTTATGACCTAGGCCTCTACCTTTAGGGCGGCTGTGGCTCAGTCGGTAGAGCGGGTTGTCCACTAATCCACCAACCGTGGGGTTGGCGGTTCAAATCCCGGCCCGAAGTGTCCTTGGGCAAGACACTGAACCCTAAGTTGCCCCCAATGGCAAGCTAGCACCTTGCATGGCAGCCCTGCTACCATTGGTGTGTGAATGTGCTCTCATTAGTAAGTCGCTTGCTAATGTAAAAATGTAAAAATTATATTTCTGTAAAGCTGCTTTGAGACAATGTACCATTGTAAAAAGCGCTATACAAATTGATAAATTAATAATTAATTACCTTGCCCATGTAACTAAGTGTCTGTGTGTGTCTGGAATAACATAACTATTCTTGAGAACTTCGGGTTTTATACACCTGAACCGGATTTAACATAACTTTTTTTTAGGATGGACATAAATATGTCAACAACAATATATTTATGACTCCCTAGGAATGTTTTCAAATTCTATGTAAAGTAAAACATATGTGTTAATTCCAGAATACACCTGAACCGGATTTGGCATAACTAGTTTTTTAGGACGTGAAAAACAATATATTTATGACTTCCTAGGAATGTTTCATACAAGGAAAGAACATCTGTATTTTATCATGATCCATAAATATGACAACATCAATACATTCATATGTGTACAGATGGGGGGTGGTTGCGTACTTGTGGATGTCATGTTCTTGGTTGTATGTATGTGTGTGCACGTTTATGGGAATGGCTATTCTTGAGTTCATCTGTTTTATACAGATTCCATCGGAATCTGGGGTCATTAATCTTTATGATCTTTTTATTATCCTTTATTATCCTATCCCTTACATCTGTCATGTCAATCATTTTTATCCTACCCTTCATAAAACCTGTCACCGGTCATTAATTTTTATCCTACCCCATCATAAACCTGTCACTGGTCATTAATTTTATTATCCTGACCCCATCATAACCCCTCATAAACCTGTCAGCTCTCATGAATTTTATTATCCTGTCCCCATCATAACCCCTCATAAACCTGTCATTGATTTATGACTGTCCCTATCATACCCTTCATAAACCTTTCAAATGACATTGATTTATGACTGACCTTTGACCTAGATCTGTCAAAATCCATGTTACAAAAGTGGGAATGTATATTATATATATATCACCTTTTAGATCTATCATCACAAACCAGCCCTCCAACTGAAGCTGTGGAAAGATAACTTTGGGCGTTAGCATCTTCAACCTGTATGTCCAAAGAGTACAGTTCAGATGATGCATATCTAAACTTGGCTCCATACTCCTATTTTTTGTGGACCAGGAAATAACAGTTATGAAAACCAGGAAATAATGGCTGTCAAAACCCCTCTCCCTCATGGAATGTGTTACATGTTCTATGGCCCCTTTGTTCAAGAGGGATCATACTTCCTGCACTTACGTCGGGCTCTGGTCCATGCTGACTACTGTGGTGAGCACACCTCTTAATTGGGGGGGGGCTCTAAACTGGACCTGGTGACCCTTTTCTAAAGTAGACAGGTATCCATGGAGACACATTTCGCAGTAGTTTGCACGCTGTCAGACAGTCTTTTAGTGATGTTAACTATTCCACATTCTATTCGAGGGAAAGCATCAGATTTTCATTGCCCTGCGACAGCTCAATGTATTGTATGAAGTATATTTTTGTGCATTTGACAAGACAAAATCTATGACATGCCTTTTTTGACAAGCTATACTTTTTAATGTTGATTTATTCCTTGTGTTTCTCTTCTTGAACCCGTTATTACTTGCTTCTTTGAAAAGGACATGCAAGGCTTAATAGTGGCTCAATCCTTCTGGCGTCTAAGAGCTAATCTAACATGAGCTAAAAAAGTTTAATAAAGTATTGAACTGGTCCAATAACACTGGAATGAAACCAAGGGAAAATTATGAGAACGTCGGGGTTACATGTGTATCCCTGTTCCCTTTCAAAGGGAACTGCAATGTTGCATTTAGCATAACAGTATGGGAACGAGAATATTCACTCCGTCATACCGATGGTACGGCCTGTTCAAAAAGTACCCAAGCCCGGGGGTCACTGCAAGACACTCGAGCCCGGGGTGGAATGAATATCCAGGCAGTAATAACGGATGAATGTGTGTGGCATAGACCACCCTGCAGCTGCACAAACCTCCTGCAAGGATACCCCTTTGGACAAAGCCTTCGAGGAGGCGACCGTCCTAGTGGAATGAGCTCTTATGCCCAGACGCGTGGCGAGACCGCACGCCTTGTAAGCTTCCACTATCCATTTAGAGATGCTCTGCTTTGACACAGCATCACCCTTTTTGTCACCACCATAGCAGACCAGCAGCTGCTCTGACTTATGTAGGCACTTTAGGAATATAATCTGGCCTAGGATAGAGGAAGGCCTTGGCTAGTCCAGGGGCAAAGTCAAGGCAGGAGGGGGCAACAGAGAGAGCTTGTAGATCTCCCACTCGCTTGAGAGATCTCAGGGCCAGTAGAAGAGCTACCTTCAGAGTCAGAAGCTTCTCAAAGGCTGACTCTAAGGGCTAAAACGGGGCCCCTGACCGACATTCCAAGACCACATAAAGATCCCAGGAAGGTATTCACAACTTGCAGATGGGCCTCCGCCGTCTGACACCATGCATGAACCTCGAAGTTAGAGGGTGTTGCACCACAGAGGCTCCATCAACATGGGTGTGGCTGGCCGAAATGGTGGCCACATAACCCTGATTGTAGAAGGAGCGAACTCTGCTGAGAAAAGTTTTTATTTTTTGTTTCTTTTTAGCAGGGTTACAGGAAGGTAGGCATGGCCTGCAGATGTGCCTCAGCCATCTGACACCACGCATGAACCTCAACCCCAAGATTCAGTTTTATCTGCTCAGTGTTGATAGGATTGACACTATGCATATTGGTGATAGAAATGCCCTCATCGTAGTGGAATCCTGTAACCCCTAGAAAAGTTGTTCACTGCACCGGGGAAGCATACTTTTCTCAGATTCAACCTTATTTTCAAGTTCTTCATGTGAGCAAGAACAACATCTCAATGTTGAACTGCCAGTTCACTGAATCGTGCTAGAATTAAACAATCGTCCAGGTAGTTTGGTACACAGATGCCCTGGGGTCCCAATGGAGTCAGAGTGACATGCATGCACTTTGTGAACCTCTGAACCTGTATGTCCGAAGAGTATGGTGCAGATGACGCAGATGTAAAACTGGCCACATACTCCCACTTTTATGTGAAACAGGGGTCTACCGTTTAACATGGTCTCTATCACATCAGTTCTATGAGCTGGTGCCCCTCAGGTGCCAGTACCACAGTTTCCATTGTCACTAAGGGCTCAAATGGGTCACCTGACAAACCTTCCAGGAACACAGAAGGTCCCAGGAAGGTATGCGTGGCCTGCAGATGGGCCTCACTCATCTGACACCATGCACAAACCTCGAAGTTAGAGGATGTTTCCCCACAGAGGATCCATCAACAAGGGCGTGGCTGGCCAAAACGGTGGCCAAGTAACCCTAATTGTAGAAGGAGCCCAGCCCACTGAGAAATGTCTTTGTATGAACCTCATGACTGTAGCTATTGTGCAGTTCACTGGGTCTAGCTGATGTTCCTCACACCACAAGACAAAAAGCTGCCACTTGAGTGCATACAATTTCCTTGTGGATGGTGCTCTAGCATTTAACATGTTTTCTACAATCTCAGTTGTGAGACCAGAATCTATGAGCTGGCACCCCTCAGGGGCCAGACCCTCAGTTTCCGTAGCTCCAGCTGAAGGTGATAAATCAGCCCTCCAGCTTGAGACAGTAGATCCAATCTAGGAGCTCAGATGGGGCACCTGACAGACCTTCCAGGACCACAGAAGGTCCCAGGAAGGCATGCACGGCCTGCAGATGGGGCCCAGCTGTCTGACACCACGCAGGAACCTCAAAGATAGAGGAGATGTTGCCCCACATAGGGTCCCACAACAGGGGCGTTGCTGGCCGAAATGGCGGCCATGTAATCCTGATTGTAGAAGGGGCCATCCCGATTGGGAAATGTTCTTGAAGGAGCTCCAGGACTGTAGCTATTGCGCAGTTTACTGTGTCAACAATGGATCCCTGTGGACAAGAATCTCCCAAGGAGTGCCATCTAATAGGGATATTATCTCTCAGAACCATGTTTGAGCTGGCCAAAAGGGTGCTACTTGCAGACCCTAAAGTCTTTCAAGGTCCAGCTTTATCTGCTCAGTGTTGATAGGATTGACACTATGTATGTTGGGGGTATAAACACCCTCATCGTAGTAGAATCCTGTAACCCCTAGAAAAGTTGTCCACCGGACCGGGGAAGCATACTTCTGAGATTCAACCTAAGCTCCAAGCTCTTCATGTGGGCGAGAATAATATACGATGTTGAACCGCCAGTTCCCTAGGTCGTGCTAGAATTAACCAGTCATCCAGGTATTTTGGTACACAGATGCCCTGGGGTCCCAAAGGAGCCAGAGTGACAGCCATGCACTTTGTGAAGAAGCAAGGGGATAAAGCTAGCGATATTCCTATGTGGAAATATGCACCTTTTATATCTATCGCTACAAACTGAACTGAATCTGTGGAACTGAAAATTGGCCGCATACTCCCCCGCTTTTTTTATTTTTTATTTTTTTGAAAAGCGTGAGTCGCAAGCCGAGCTGCTTAATGTATGGATTACCATGTACAAGGCGCCATCGCCTACTATACCGCTAACAATTCACCCAGAAAGTGTGCACTTCTAACTGTGATGAAACGGGAGCAAGCCGTAATACACTTCTTGGACTCTTTCTCACTCATTACTTCCCTCTCATTTCCTCTAAAAATATAGAAAAGTTAAGAGAAACTATTGAAGCCTATGAGACAAATTTCATACTTGGCCAACTATTAATTGAGGGAAATGATTCAATATTTCATATCTGTGTGTGGAAAAAGTATGTGATCCTCTAGGATTTTAAATTTAAAGGTGAAATTAGACTCAGGTGATTTCAATCAATGAGCTGATCAGGTGTGAATGAGCACCCTGTTTTATTTAAAGAACATGGATCTACCAGAGTCTGATATTCACAACACATCTTTAATGGAGAATATCATGGCATGAACAAAGGGTATTTTTGAAGACCTCAGAAAAAAAAGAGTTGTTGATGCTTATGAGGCTGTAAAAAGGTTACAAAACCATCATTGACAAGTTTGGACTCCACCAATCCACAATCAGCTATATTGTGTACAAATGGAGGAAATTTAAGACCATTGCTACCCTCCTTAGGAGTGGTTAACCAACAAAGATCACTCCAAGAGCAAGATGTGTAATATTCTGTGAGGTCACAAATAAGTATGTGTAACATCTACAGTAAGCAACTGAAGGCCTCTCTCACATTGACTAATGTTAATTTTCAGAAGTCCACCATCAATAGGACACTGAACAGTGGTGGTCTGCATGACAGGGTTGCAAGGAGAAAGCCATTCTCCAAAAAGAACACTTGCATCTGTTTGCAATTGGCTAAAGTTCATGTGGACAAGCAAGAAGGCTATTGGAACAATTAGATTAGTGAGACCAAAATATAATTTTTGGTTTAAATGTGAAGGGATATGTTGGGAGAATGGAAAACATTGCATTCCAGCAAAAGAACATTATCCCATCTGTGACATACAGTGGTGTGAAAAAGTGTTTGCCCCCTTCCTCATTTCCTGTTCCTTTGCATGTTTGTCACACTTAAGTGTTTTGGAACATCAAACCAATTTAAACAATAGTCAAGGACAACACAAGTAAACACAAAATGCAATTTGTAAATCAAGGTGTTTATTATTAAAGGTGAAAAAAAATCCAAACCATCATGGCCCTGT
>JAFFST010050880.1:70987-99599 GCA_022414735.1 Noturus placidus | reverse complement strand
AAACACTTTTTCACACCACTGTATATATATATATATATATATACATATATATATATATATATATATATATATATATATATATATACTACCAGTCAAAAGTTTGGAGACACTTGACTGAATTGTTTCTTTAAAAAGAAATGTTTCATGATTGTATAGATCTTTTGATCTGAAGTTGTGTGATTAAATGTTTGGAATCGGTGTTGTAGACAAAAACATAATTGTGCCAACATTTTGATCTCTTTCATCAGAAAACTAACATTTTATTTACAAAAACATTTTTTTAAACGGATTACCTGGAGCGAAATATTCAGAAAAGCAGCCAATAAGTGTCCAGCATACAGTAGGTGGGAACGTCTTTAATACTATTTAAAAAGCAACACGTCTCAATAAAAGTTAAAAAGGGCAACAAAAGTCTAGAAAAGTACGCGTTACTAAAAAGAAACAGCTGTGACATGGTTTGCAAAGTAGGTTACAACCTGGAGTTCGCAGTCCTCACAGCAAACCTTTCTCGAGCTGTGCTTTTCCCACTACGTAAGAGACTACATTTCCCACAAGGCCATAGTAAGCAGTTCTACACGACGGGGTTCGATTCAACCACAAGGGGTTTTTCTCTCAGACCTGCTCTCAGTTGACATCGACCGCTTAAGGGAGGCGCGACGACGGTTAGATATCAGCACACACGGAGTTTCCAGAAGTTTTCCACTTTTGATAAGAAACAAGGAGAACATATTTGTTGACTGGATCATTTGGACAGATCTGTGATTGAGCCACAGAGAGACAGAGACATTGACACACACACACACACACACTGCAGGATGCTCGCTCACTCGGAGCGTCGGGCTTCAGTTTATTTCTGCAACGCCATGAGAGGCAGAAATGATCCCGCTAGCTAATTCTCCAGCAGATAGAAGTTACACTGAAAATTTCACTCTCGGTTGGAAACCGGGACATTCCTAAAACTCTGTTCTATTTATTTATTTATTTTTGACACACACTAAGAAGGACAAATCGACCGTTGCGTGAAAGTGTGTTAGCCTTTAGCTAGTTAGCAAAGCCGGTGAATAACCGCCGCTCAGTGCCACTGAAGTTCAGCGAAGCTCATCGCTGAGGTGACAATGCTCGAAATAATGTCTGAGCACCAAGGTAAGAGACACTGGAGTCGCTTTTAAAAGAAAGACCGAGTTCTTTGAGTCACCATTGCGTTAGCCGGTTATTATTAGCCACCTAGCGGCTGCATGCTAACTGAGGGTAAGAGCCGAAGTCGGTGAGATGTCGGGTCTCTTCTGCGTGTGGACTCACGCGGATTTATTTCATCCCTGACTGTGTTTTTATTCTCCGGGGTCTCGTGATCTTTCGTTAAGTAGCGTGTTTCGCTAAAGATAGAACGCTGGGCTGCTGACAGCGTTGCTCAATATGTCGGCAGATCGAAGTGTTTGCGCTTCAGCTCTACACACAGGCTGCGAAATCGAGTTAATCGAGTTAAGTTAATCGCGTTTGTCGACAGTTATGAAGTCAAAAGTGTGTGTTCGGTGCCCGCCGAGTAGCGTGAACGGACCTGCTCCGTGTAGCTTAGCCGGAGAGCCAGCTAGCAGCTGCACTCTGGGGTTCCCCCTCAAACAGCGGCTTTATTTATTTATTTGTTTGTTTGTTTGTGTTTGTTTGCAGTCTGCTTGCGTGACATCCCTCCGTTTATTCGCGCACTTTAAACATGTTCCATGGCTGGGTTGGAACTCTTTGTACCGAGTGAACTTGTTACACCTCGAAGGCGCGGAGACGGGCTCGGCTAACTAGCTGGCTAGCGCTTATTGTCAGGCTAGAAGGGTGAGCAGTCGTGCTAGCTGGGGAACTTGCAGTTGAACTTGTGTTCCGTTTGATGTTGGGTTGAAAATGAACAACGTGGTGGTTTTAATCGGGGCTTTTGTTGGCGGTCAGTGCAGCTTCGAGTTCAGAAAAACCCCTGCTAGCTCGGACTAGGAGCCGCGAACGCTGCCGAGGCTCTTTAGAAGATAATGCGTAGGCTGTGGCCATGTGTTATTCCGCTTTAGACTCCCTTTCCCCCGCTGCGAGTCGACGCTAGGACCCCGGGACACGTCGTTCAGGTTAAACTGTACGATGGTGCCCTGAAATGAACCTGAATTAAGCCTCGACTCGACATCGCAGTGCTTTAACGTTAGCTGTGCGTTTTGGGATGTTAGCATGTTGTTGTTTAGCTGCCTGCTAACGACACCGCGCACTCGCCTGAACCAGATTAACGTCGCAAATAAACAATACGAAGCACCAAGTGAAGCAAATGCGACTGTATGTATGTGTCTATATGTATGTTCAACACTTTTATTTTCCCTCAACCCGTGTTTGCTCTCTTTGTTTTTTTTTTTGTTTGTTTGTTGCAGATTCATTATTGAAACGCAAAGCAGAGCCTCTGGTAAGCCACAGTGCCATCACCTGGACAAGACCTGTATAACAAGAACACTACACATAATTACTATCAATGACTGCGTTTACATGGACAGCAGTAATCTAATTATTGACCTTATTGTGAATAGGACAATATTGTGATTAAGGTGTTTACATGGGTCGGTTTTAGAATACTTTTTTGTTTTAGAATGGTCCCGTTTTACATGTTGTTAATCGAACATAATTCACATTAGGTCACCACGCTGTTTTACGTTCCTTCCCTTGATAATAATTTATAATTTATCAATTTGTATAGCGCTTTTTTACAATGGTACATTGTCTCAAAGCAGCTTTACAGAAATATCATTTTTA
Source organism: Noturus placidus (assembly GCA_022414735.1). Taxonomy (NCBI): domain Eukaryota; kingdom Metazoa; phylum Chordata; class Actinopteri; order Siluriformes; family Ictaluridae; genus Noturus; species Noturus placidus. The sequence goes on along the minus strand of JAFFST010050880.1, from coordinate 96,833 downwards.
CATTTACAAGCGACTTACTAATGAGAGCACATTCACACACCAATGGTAGCAGAGCTGCCATGCAAGGTGCTAGCTTGCCATTGGGGGCAACTTAGGGTTCAGTGTCTTGCCCAAGGACACTTCGGCATGGGATCACCCGGGCCGGGATTCGAACCGCCAACCCCACGGTTAGTGGATTAGTTTACAACCCGCTCTACCGACTGAGCCACAGCCGCCCTATCATGTATCAATATACAGTTTGTCTTAATTGTGGTCCCATATACAGTTTTGGGTGTTTAATTTTTAACTTTACGACTTACAAATGAGAGCACACTCACACACCAATGGTAGCAGAGCTTCCATGAAATTCCATGCAAGGTGCTAGCTTGGGTTCAGGGACACTTCAGCATGGCATCACCTGGGCCGGGATTCGAACCTCCAACCCTCCAACCCTTGGTCTCCAGATTCCTCGAGTTCACCACACAGCTCTGGCACCTCGGGCGAAGGTGGTGTGGGAGGTGGTGCCAGCTCAAATATGTCGTGCATTAGTGGACATAATTAGTGGACGCTCTACCGACTGAGCCACAGCCGCCCTTACCTACTATATAGTATATAGAAATACACGTATTTCAGGTTCTTACTATATAGTAGGTAAGTACGCGGTTTCGGATGAATAACCGGTTGAGTGTGTACGTGTCCTGTCCCAAAATGCGGTGAAAAATCCCACACGACGTTAATAGTGTGATTATGGTGTGTACATGTCTATAATGTGACTAAAATACGAATGTGTTCATTCTATTTGTATTTACTTCGAGTATGACTTTAGTCGCATTAAGGTAATCAATAACCGCTGTTTACATGGTAGTTTCTTAATCGGAATATTGTTTTAATTGGGTTAATATCGGAATATTGTTGTCTATGAAAACGTACTGACTGTCGTTATCAGTAGTCTCAATTTATTCTAATTAAATAATGTAATTTTCAGCCACCAGAGAGACGAAAGAGAACAGTGGAGGACTTCAACAAGTTCTGCAGTTTTGTCTTGGCGTATGCTGGCTATATCCCATCTCCAAAAGAGGTTAGTTTCTCTAAAAGTTTTATAGGAGAGGTTTGGTTGTGTAAAACCTGCTTGCAGACCCTGCGGTTCTCTTAAAGTTTGCCTGGGTTCAGAATGCGTTCACATAAGTTGTTGAACAGCATTGAATTTGCAACGTTGCTACCTATTTCGACTTCTGTCAAGTCGTGGTCTGCAGATAAAATCTGATGTCTTCTGAGAATATTAAGCAAGCAAAAAAATGTATGCAAGTGGCTGAAACGCAATAAACACAGACTATATACACACACATACTCTACCGGTCAAAAGTTTAGAGACACTTGACTGAAATGTTACATGATCTTATAAATCTTTTGATCTGAAGGTGTATGATTAAATGTTTGAAATCGGTGTTGTAGACAAAGATATAATCGTGCCAACATATTCATTTCTTTCATTAGAAAACTAATTTTATTTTTAAAAAAAATTTTGAATAGAGTGAAATATTCTGAAAAGCAGGCAATAAGTATCCAGCATACAGCAGGTCTGAACTCCTTTAATACTGTTTAAAAGGCAGCTCAGGGAGCTTCTGCAAGAAATCGGTTGAGAAAATGCCAAGAATGCATTTCTAGAAATTCTCCGCAAAAAGGGAGTCTACTTTGAGGATGCTAAAATATTAAATTATTTAGGATTTTTTTTCCACAACATAACTCCCATGCTTACATTTTGTTATTCTAGTGTTTGATGACTTATTGTTATTCTAAAAACTGGTGGTGGGGGGGGGGTGACAATAAAGAATGAGCGTCTAAACTTTTGACTGGTAGTGTGTAATAATAATAATGTGTAGTGTATATTATATAATTTTGTATTGAATGTATAACGAACAGTGTAATCCAAACTGTTGATGAGCGTTAAGTTAACTTAAGCACAAACATAAGTTAAAAAAAGCATTAAGAATAGTAGTAAAAGGATGTACATTTGGGAAAGATTTCACATAACACAGATGCACTGTGTAAAACTGAACAAAAGGATGTACAACAAACCTACAACGATGACACACACAGAAAAAATCCAGTAATTGTGTACACTGGCTGAGATAAAACATGGTTTAAAAGAAACCCACACACTAAAGCTACATTCACACACACATAGAATTTATCGCTCCAAGTCACCAGTTCCTGTACTATAAAGTCACCAGTAGGCGTTACTACTGGTTGCCATGGTAACATTAATCAGCGGGTGGTGTAGCTAGCATTCCACATTTGACAACAAATCAATTTTTCTTGCCACTAAAATGAAACGTGCTGGAGGGAGAGCATTTGTAAATAAAATTCACCAGTGTTTATATGAAGATGAAGGAGAAGCATTGTGTGCTGTTTGCACTGTCTGGGTCCAGGAAACAAATTGGACTCGCAGGCAGCATGACTGATCCCATGCTTTTTACTGCCCTCACTCCACTAAGTCGCTCCAAATTTGCATAAACACGTCATCGTTGTCACCGGAAGTCGGCTTCTCTCAGTGAAAGTGAATGATCTCCGGTTGTTTTGTCGCTGTGTGTGTGAACATTCCTTACTGAGAAGGGTCTGGCTGCTTCACGTTCACCTCCTTTCTCTAGTGATGTCACTTATGCTCTTTTCATTCGATAGAAAAACAATTGACTGCGTGGTTTTTAATCATTCTGACATGTTTTTTAGATCACCTGTAATTCAATGATTTGTCGTCTAGGGTGACATGAAATTAGAGTAAAATGTAAACTTTCAACGGTGCATACTTCACAATTTAGTGGCGTCTGTCTCATAGCCATCCATGTTGCTGTTTTATACTCAGTAATTGCCTAAGCAGCCAGCCTGTTTAGAATATTTTCCCCTTAGACTGAACTCATTGTCTTGCTGCTCTGAGACACTTCCAGATATGCTTGTAGCTGTGTAGCGCTCAGTGTCTTTTGTTGCCTCCGTAGGAAAGGCCTTGGTCTCCAGATTCCTCGAGTTCACCACACAGCTCTGGCACCTCGGGCGAAGGTGGTGTGGGAGGTGGTGCCAGCTCAAATATGTCCGCAAGCTGGGGAGACGGCAACTCAGACCTACACACCATTCACACTTTCGTGCAGAAAGCCCGCGCCAACAAAAGCGTCAAGACCATGCAGCGTCTGCCTTCTGACAACACCCTGCTGGACAAAATGAGGTTAAAGGACTCTCTCTACAAGGGCCAAGCGAGCAGCAAAGCAGAGCGCAAGAAGGACAAAAAGCTGAAGCGCCTCTCTCTCGGCTCAGGTGCAGGAGAAAGCAGCAGTAGCAGCGGGGAAAAGCGCGCCAGAATCAAACGCAGCAAAAACTCCAAGCAGCCCAAAAGCCTTAAGAAGCTTAAGAGCTCGACACTCAGCGAGACAGACTCTGAGACTGGACTCGGCCATGGTGAGGAGCACGCAGGTCAACCACGAGAGCTGCCGTCCCAGAGACCCAACCTGGTGAAGTCTGAGCACGATGAAGCAAGCAGAGATGCTGAAATGAGCTCCAGTGAAGGGGAAACGTGGATCGCAGATGAGGATATCATGGTGGAGTCAGGTGAGTGGTTTTATTTGATAATGAATTAAATGAAAATGGCTAAATAGTAGGTGGGGTTTAACGTGATTGGCCCTGATCACAGTCGAGTGATGATTATGTACAATGCCGTTAGTATGGAAGGAAGGTCAGTAGATTGACTTCAGTGTTCTTGGTTATAAATAATAAACTTAAGATGCTTTATACATTTTTGGGCTGGCCATAAATCGTTCATTATGTTGGTTCCAAGGAAATAATGGTTTCTTTATGCTATGTGCTGTGCTATGTGCTCAACTTGTGAGCTATTTGGGATTCACCCAAACTTGAAAACCTCTGGGAAGAACTGTCATGTGACAATATACCCGCCTGCAATGTTTTGTAATGAACTTACTTGGTTCTGTGGCCCAGAATACAACAGAATAAGTAATTTAAACCAACCACTGCTACCCTGAACATGAATAAGCAGTTTGCTGAAAATGAACGAATGCGGTAAAAATCATTGCACATCACCACGAGAGCACTCGTTACGCGCTCACGATAATCACTGCGGTCTTTATTTGTCCTGCATGCTTTGGCTTTGACGATCTGCATGACCGTGCCTTTTTTCCTGCCTGGTTGTATTTTTGTTGTTGTTACACAGCCTCTCAGAATTGACTCTTACACTGTAGAATAGTTTTTAAGTTCCTTGAAAATAAACATACTTTTGTGGACATATGTTACATTTAATCACAGCTTATGTATTACGCTGTTTAAAGCAGTATCTTAGCATATTCTAATTAATTTTGTCTTGTTTTGGCTTTCTGTTAAAAAACTGTTTGTGTGTATTAGTGTTTCTGATTTGAGCTCTTTTGCACTGTTGGTATGATATATTAATACATTGTTTCCACCTAGTGGGTATGATGTGAACTGCAGGGATGAATATGCTTAACATTATTGGCCAACAAATATTTGAATCCGGTAAAATGATTTTTGGTCCAGCCCTATAAATATATAGCATTATGCTGATTTAAAGGAAAACATGTTTTTTTTATTGTATGGTTGGTTCTTGAAGTATGTAATCCTGTTTAATCTTTGTTTTCTTAGCACTGGGATTGGTCCCAGTGCTTCTATAGGCTCTGCTGGTTTTAGCAAACCATAGACCTGTTAGTGCTTTGCGTCTCGTAGATGGACTGTTTCCACTCTCAAAGTGTCTAATCTCAAATCGTTCAGTGCTTTTCAGCCATAAAAAAAGCTGGCTCTCGGGGGACCAAATGTAATTTAGTGCCAAAATTTGTTCGTCTGGAACAAAGACCTGACTACGTCAGTAGTGCTTATTTCATCATCTTATCAACAATGGCAGCAAAAGTTATTTTCCTGGTCAATTGAAAAAGGAAAAAAGTATATGTACATTGTTGAAAAATTCAAGTTTTAAAGGCAAATGTTTCCAGAATAATTAGTACGTGCATGTGTCATACTCATACAGAGGGGTTAAAAAGTGCATACAAACAAGCAAACAGATACAACATCCAAGATAATGTAATATAGGGAGAAATTTCACATGGGTGAGCGAAAAGTCTGAGTGAAAATTGCCTGCAACTATGACTCCTTGGTCTGAAGGAGAAAATTGTTTGGCTGGTAAAATGTATTGTCCAAGCCAGGGGTAAAAAATAAATAAATAAAACCCTTTATGGTTGTTTTATGCCATGCTTTATTGTACAGTGTACACATCTTCAGTGTACAGATAAGAATTAATCTCACCACTAGAGGGAAAAATTGGTTTCCATCAGCACTTTGTCTGTGGAAAGGGTGATGTGAAATTTTGCTCTGTTGTCTCAATGGTAGTCTTTGATGCATCTCTCAGTGTACATCCTCACGACTGTTCTTGGTTTGTTCACTTTTTTTCCGTGATCGATAGTATTCATTTAACACCTACTCTGGGGTGCTGTGGTTTGTCAGTTATTGTTAAGCTCAGCAGACCTTCTTGCTACTCTAGCTGATTTTGACACGTTCTTTGAGTGTTTTACTCATGGGGGTCTGTTTTACTGACACTCGCACTCTACTTCTTATTTTGAGAAAGCAGCAGCTATCCGCACACAAACGCCACACCTAGAATCAGCTCTTATACGTGAACTACTGACGCACAGCTGGCTGAGAAAAAGCACTAATAAAAAATGTTTTCATGTTTTACTGTCATCATTTCCATAGGGTTTTTATTGTGTACTGACTGTACAGTGTACTGGCTATAGCTTTAACACTTGGTCTTTCCACCCTGCAGGTGACGACTCATGGGATCTGATCACTTGCTACTGTGGGAAACCTTTTGCAGGACGACCCATGATCGAGTGCAACCAGTGCAGCATATGGGTGCATCTGTCCTGCGCCAAAATCAAGAAGTCCAACGTCCCAGACATATTCTACTGTCACAAATGCAGGGAAGCGAGGCGATCGGGCCATAAAAAAGACAGTTAGAGAAGACGCTTAATCCCTGGAAGCGCAACGTTCCCGTCCTCCACTTTTTCTATCAAGTACGAGACGAAAACGCCGACTTTGAACGGCGACGTTCTTTTGAGACCTGTCTTTTTGCGTGTCGGTTCTTCACATATTTGACAATCACATACATGGTTTATATCACGAGGGGAGTTTCTTCATGTTTGTAGACGAACTTGTATCCAAGGCTCTTACTCGGAGTTCTCTGTCTGCCAGTTTGGTCTGATCATTGAAGATTTATAAAACGATGATATATGCCGACGTAAAAGCCTTTTACAAAACAGATCTTTAGAAGCTGAGGTTTCTCTTTTCACATGAAGAAGTGGTTTGTGTATAGGTTATTTCTGTTGCGTATCATTTTCACCCAAATCTCAGATTTGTGATAATCGATATTAACAGGTAGTCTTTATTAAGTGATTAGCACGTTCTTTTTTTTTTTTTTTTCTTTTTCCTTCATTTTTTTTTCCAATACATATTAGTGCTTGACAGCACCATGGCAGTTGTGTCATTAAATAGCACTTAACCATCAACTCCAGGTCATTCTGTGTGGAGAACATGAAACGTTGGACTTGAAATGGGAACTTTGAGATTGGAACATTTTCCATCTTACCGAGCTATTGTCCTCTTACCGAGCGTAAGCAGTTTCAAATTTGTGCATTAACTATTTTTCGTTGGTTTACTTTTGAAGGACGTTTTCTGAGACAAATGAATGACGTTTAAGAGCTTTGTAACTGCCACCCAAGTGTTGTTCACTCAACACCCCCAATTTAATAGATGTAATAATTTTTTTATGTTGTGTATTTTTATTTTTATTTTTTTGTTTTAAAGAGTTTAGTTTGGGTTTTAATCCCTTGTCTGAGATCTGGTTAAGATCTCTCTCACACACACACACACACACACACACACAGAGTGTTAGTCGTTGTGGAGCTGTTCCCTGATATGCTGTTTGAAAGTAGTTTGGAGACCAGATCATCTGGTGTACAGAAAAGAGTTTAAGCTGCAAGTGTTGTGGCATATTTTGTTTCTAATATGTTTGTTTGTTTGTTGTTGTTGGTTTTTTTTTTTTTTTTTTTTTTGGCTTCTGTTTTTTTGCGAGGGGTTTCTTGAAATTCCCAAAACATAGACCCTCTCCTATTTTACTCTGTAAATATCATATCCTTTCAGAACTGTACATAATATGAAAACGAAGAGAAAGGCCAAGCAAATGTTATATTTTTGGCATCTGATGTTTTCTTTAACTGTACCAGAAGAAATAAAGCCTTTTCTTTATTGGGTATCCTATACAACGTTCAATATTTAATTTATTTTTTAATCTTCAGTCAATGAATAATGACGATGCATCATCTGGGTTTTTTTTTTTAATTTGATTTTTATTGATCATAGGCGCACATGTAGATTGTCTATCAGTTTGCATACCACTACAGGGTGACATTAAATAGCAATAAATATATTTTATTTAATAAAAAAAAAAGGAAATGGTAGAAGGTGGTGGCACCTGTTACATACAAATTTCTAAATACATATTAAGCCTAATCCTAGGTTGAAGAGACTACAAGATTAGGCTTAATCTGTCCCTTTACAACCAGCCTGTATGGTACATGAATCCTACGGCAGTACTGTTGGATTAGTCCCGTTGCTCCTCTGGTTCATCCTGAAGTGAAGAGAAAAAATATATATTTTTAAGATGTGTCTGAGGATATAAATACAAAAGCTTTTTTAACTTTTTTTTTTTTAACATTGATCACTAAAACGTAAAACCATCAATTGAAATCATGTGGAAGTTATTTTTACGGGTTTAGGTCAGAATGCTCACCTTTCTGCTCTTTCTGCCTGACAAGTATAAGCTACCAATGCGGTCCAAGGGAACGGTCACCCTCAGCCTACAGGAAGGAAAGCAAAGTAAATTAAATTGAATGGACTCTGGGTTCATTCATCTGTTGACCTGCACAACTAGCAATCCTTTATGTAGAAACAAAGCAAAATGCATTAACGTTTCTATTTTAAGAAACTTGAGAGTATTCGTATGAAGCCTTTTGTCCCCTGCCCCCGCTGCTTTCTTCACCTCTTGTCTTTGTTCCTGTGATACGTGTTGGTGTGAGGTGTTGAAATGCGTTCCACAGGGACAGAGAAGGAGGCTGAGGATCGGGCTGGGTTAGGCTCCCAGTCACGGGTCATTTCCCCACCGTTATCAGGAACGAGTTCTACCAGATCCGAGAGTTCTGACAGGTGAGAAGAGAGATCCCGACCCAACCGGTTGCTGCTCTACAGAGGAGAAATTGAGATAGGAGATCATTAATTATGATGAATAGCATGATCACCACAAATGTACCTTCTGGTGGATAGCGAAGCTCTGGGATTTGATCGAAAATTAAATAAATTATCGCTCATTTGACTTTTCAATTCTATAAAAACCCAAACAAATTTTTACAATTATAACAAAAATATAAAACCACATGGAGGTTGATGTTTTGCAGCACTTACTCTAGTCAGCTGTAGCCTGTCTGGTAGCAGGAATGAATACACCTCATCCATTAAAAAGCACAGAGCCAAGATGGGCAGGAAACACTTGTGTGACAACATCTGAAACAAACACTGTGAAATATAAAACACTTCAAATCTACAGTGTGAAAATCACTGTAAGACCGGATAAGTTCATTTAATTCAAAAAATTTGAGGAAACTAATTACCTCAATTTTTACGTTGATAAATCAATTTCTTTTAGCCAAATACACTTAAATATAACAAAAAAATTAACTCAAACTTGTTATATGTAAGTGTATTAGGCTTAAAGAAATTGATTTATCAACTTCAAATTTTGTGGTAATTAGTTTCCTCTAATTTTTTGAGTTAAACGAACTATCAGGTTTTACATTGAACAATATAAACTGTTGTTTTTTTTTTCAGTTACAAAGTGCATAAATGTTCAGGATGACCATATACATCAAACTATAATGTCTAAAAAATAAAATAAAAGTCACAAAAAGTACAAATTAATCTTTTAATAATTAAATAATTTCAGATTTTTTTTTTGGGTTTGGCATTTCACAATGAAAAGATTTTTAATTCTTCATCCGTATACCTTAATGCATTGCATACGAACACTCGTAAGTTTTAAATACAAGGTTAAAAGGTTCAAAAAGTGAAATGAAGTGATTTCCTGCTTTACCTTTTCAGTAGCTTATTCAGGAACTCAGGAAGGTTACTTCTTGTTCTCAGTGATGCTGTCCTCTGTAGGTTTGCAGTGAGCATCGAGTATTTGTAGACATGAAGATGGGGTGGGTTTATATGTTCAGAGGATGGCAGGATGATTATAGCCAGAGTGTGTGTGTGTGTGAGGTGAATTCACCCACCCACCAGTTCAAGGAGAATGAGCACAGATGAGAATGTGCTAGTAAACAACGACTTTGAGGACAGCAATTTTGTTGCAGAACAATTTAATAAGGGCACTGTGATGATCCTGAGGATCACGGTTGTATAAACATTATGACTGAATGTCAGCTACAATGAACACCAGAATTATTGACAAACATCATAAAATTCAACAAAATGTGATGAAATTGAAACATATAGCAGATGGGGAAACTGTAGTTTTAGTTTCACGCTGCAAACTATAAGTAGCACGTTATTTTCTGCTAAATGATTCGCATAACCAAAATTTATATTCAGAGCTTTTGTTGAAGAGAATTAAAGCCCTGAGCTTGTAGGATATTGATTCACTCCAACAAAATGAAACACCTTCATGCATTTAGATTGCTATTTTCAGTTCAGACTACAAGTTGAAATTCGGAGACTGAGATTTTGTGTTCCTGCATTTCTGTGTTATGTAGATTTTGGTTTAATAATGATATATTGATACAGTTATGCCTAAATCTCCTGGCAGAGGCAACCAGGTTTTGGGCTAAAATATCTTGGACATTAGCAGAATTTATGATGCCATCAATGGTCCCTGAACAACAGTGCAAAAAAACTGAATCAAAGCATCACTGATCCACGTCCATATTTTACACTGGACATCAGGGGCTTTTCTGTGTACACACTCCCCGTTTGTACACTAAAAAGTAATTTTTTTGTCTTGTCTGACCGCAACAAACGATTCCAATTATAGCTCCAATCATGCTTGGTAAAGTTCCGGTGTGAGATTTTTTTTGGGTTGCTTTAAGGAAGTGCAACCCTTCCTAAACGACGTTTTGTTATGAATGTGGCGCCTAATAGTTTATTTTGAAACTTTACAACACCAAGAATAAACTAATTTCTTCAAATCTTTTTTTTCTCCCTCCTTTACCGACCTCCTCACTGAACGAGAGGTCAGGATACACATGGGTCTGAGTCTTGGAAATATTTTTAACTGTGGCCATTTAAACTTGTGTGTATTTTTATATTCCTGATCTGCTTTGTATCGCGTAGGGTTTCAAAGCACTTGCTTTCCCCCATAGTGATGGATAAGATAAGATAAGATAAGATAAGATAAGATAAGATAAGATAAGATAAGATGTAACTTTATTGATCTCCTGTGGGGGAAATTCAACCTCATATATATACCACCGGGGAAACCGGTAATTGATCTGAACAAAAATTTATCCAGTTTAAGAATGTTTTTATTTGATTTTATTTGCAATAAAATGGGAAAAAGAAAATGGATTTCTTTTTTTATTATTATTTTTTTGGTCGTGGTGGGGGTGTCAATAGTTTTGCCATTTAAAAACAATACTGTTATTTTTAAAAAGAAGCTCCTATTACAATTTCTCTAATATGTAGGCATTTATTATTACTTAGAGGATCTGCTGCTAACAAATTTACGTTAATAACTGTGAGTCATTATATACATGATTGCTTTATACAATTAATCTTTTTCCATATTCACTTGAAGGATGTCAATTATTCTGGACAGTAAAACTGCATTAGCTGTACAATTATTATACATTTAATACATTTTTAGATTCTGTTTTAAACAGCATCTACATTGCAGGGTGCACAGGAAATATTCCGTCAAGGTTGTTTTGTTAATTCATTTCAAAGATGGTTAAAAAAAAAATTCATATGTCTGTTTATTGGTTGGATGTATTGCTGCCTTACACTGAAACTTCAGCACACCTTATGGAAGAGCACTGGGATGTACAGCTGGATGACTGTGTGTGTGGTCAGCCTGGAGCATCTGATAATGTTGTGTTGCCAATTTCATTGCTGGATTCAATCCTTATCATCCACAAGGGATGGTAGTACTGGCAGGCGTACACACACAGACGGAGAAGAGAGAGGTCGAGACCCCTGTAGACCTCTGTTGATGGCCTACCAGCGGTTCCACACGTTTTCTCTCTTCCTCTTTTCCCTCCCTGTCCTAATTAACGCTATTTCTGGCCTGTGGGACCACCAAACACTGAGAGGTCGTTGACAGATAAAGGACGGTGTAAATAAACTCGGTGTACTACAAATGCCCACCGAGCCCGCCCAGAAGTCTGTCAACACAATCTGAGCTCAGATACTTGGCGCCGAGTACTCTAATTGGTACCACGATCATCTCTGCCGTCGCCCATCTCCGGGTCTCTGCCCTATAAGTACCCCGAACGATCAGCAGAGCCAAATATAGAGCAGTAGTTGCCTGTAAAGCGTGTTTACTCGAGACTGCATCTCCTATAGATCATATTTCATTGCTGTGTCCACCAGGACTGATATGGCTGATGATTTTGCAAATGCTTTATACTGGTTTATAATTTTAATACATGAACTGTGTGTTATTTTGATCTTTCCAATGTATTGAAGAAAAATATTGCATATGTCTATCCATTTGTTTATTGTGATATAGTGATATAGGAACACTTTCTGTGATTCTGTGCTGTTATTCAGTGTCTAAAGAATGCACATACAAGATGTTGAAGCAAACGTGCAGTGTTTTAATCAAATCATAATCTTAAAAATCTAGCAAAATTCCAGGGAAGTGACTAAATTATTACAATAAAATTACATTTTGTACCCCTATTACATGGTAGTTTTACGGTACATTATTGCTGTTTAATGTGTACAGGGAGCCGTACACTGACAGATATCAAAATGACATCATTTTGCTGCAGAGAAATGTGCATGCAGAGCTGTGTTTTATTTATATTTTCAAACATTGATCCTTTTGTGTTCCCTCCATTTTCCATCACCTTTTGTTTGGGTTCCCATTCAGACCATCTATCATTGGTTCACTGTTTTTCCCTGTCTCTTTCTGTCTATATTCCATTTATCCAGCTAAGTTTAACAAAAAAAATCTGCTTTCTAGATCTGCAACAGAAAGATATCTATCATCTCTGCCAGGTTTGACGTTTTCATTAATGAAGTTATGCTCTGTCCGACTGTGGCTCAGTTGACTCAGAGAAATACTTTCTGAAATTATGTTTATTTTAGGTAGACATCCAACTCGGGAGTGAGTATTCTCTGGCCCCAACCCATGCTCCAACATTACAATTGTGTAGAATGTGTAAAAATGATCTACCGTCAAGACCTCTCTCTATATTGTATGTGCGTGTGCAGGACCGCAAAGAAAAACACAATATCATTATTCAGAATTTGTGCCTTTTAAACATGGTAAGTAGTAAAAAAAAAAAATTTAATTCAATTTCTTTATTAAAAAATAAATTAATTTTACAATGGAGTATATGTAATGTATCAATATCCTCAATATCATTATCCTAAGGGTTACATTAAACTTATTTTTCCCCACATAAGTCATAAACATGAATTAGTTGTCAACCATGTTACTACCATTTATACAATATACTCACAAATTTTTTTATACTCTCTCTTAATTATGTGCAATCTTACACCAATATTTTAATTACACTGAATGCATTGTGTTTTCATTTTTATTTGCTATAATTTAAAATTAATTTCTGTATTTGTAATTGACACCACAGTACTCTAACAATACAAGCTATTAATTCTATCCTATTTTGTGTTTTTTATGAACCAACATATGTTTTAATAATATAGAATCTCAATAAGAGCGTTGACACAAGGGTAACAGAAGAGATGACAGCAATAGTGTTGAAATGTTTGTGATGTCTCCTATGCGGCAAATATATCTTTCTCATTTATTTCTATATTAAACACGAAATGTACATTCTTCTTGCTTTATCCAAAGGTATATCAGAAGTCAATTATTGTTATTTCACATGTTAGATATACACCGATCATAAAATAACATTTAAACCACTGACAGGTGAAGTGAATAATATTGGTTATCTTATTCCAGTGGCACATCTCAAGGGGTGTGATATTACAATGTTCTGCTGGGAAACCTTGGGTCCTGGCATACTTCTGGATATTATTTTGAAACGTACAACCTACATAAACATTGTTGCAGACTAAGTGCATCCCTTCATGGCAACAGTATTCCCTAATGGCAGTGGCCTCTTTCAGCAGGATAATGCGCCCTGCCACACAGCAAAAATTATTCAGGATTGTTTTGAGAAAGAGTTCAAGGTGTTGATTTGGCCTCCAAATTCCCCAGATCTCAATCTGATCGATCATCTGTGGGATGTGCTGGGCAAACTGTGATCCATGGAGGCCCCACCTTGCAACTTACAGGACTTAAAGGATCTGCTGCTAACAAATTGGTACCAGATACCACAGCACACCTTCAGAGGTCTTGTGGAGTCCATGCCTCAATGGGATAGTGCCAGAGGCATAACCTGGCCTGAGCATTCATGGCTGTAGCCCTGAAGATTTTTTCTTTAGCCCCAAATAATTCTCTACTTGGAAAGGTTTGTCACTATGAAACTGAACGTCAGTGAAAGAAGATGACAATGTTGTAATTTTGTATCTTCAGTGAAGTGTTGTATTTTATCTTCAGTGAACAGAGGCAATATCAATCAGACAGGGTTTGCAGGAAAATACGTGGAAACACTTGTGTCTTATTGGCTGACGGGTCTCAATTCTGCTAAACGCTAGCTCACACAGCTAGTATTTGGAGGGAATAGATATAAGCCGATATTTTAAAAATAATAATAATAATAAATTATTTCTTTCTTTTTTACCAGTGAAGGGGTTGAAACTAAAACACTAACATCCTCTGATGCTGAGTAAGAAAACAATGTGTGTAAATGTCTATATGAATGTAATGTGAATGTAAGCTTATATGAATGTAACAAGGTGTGTAAATGTCTATATGAAACAAGGTGTGTAAATGTCTATATGAATTCCAGTTTACGTGAACATGATATGAGCGGAGCATACGGACAGATGTACTTTGCATGGCACTGTAGCAGCTAAACCCAGACAATGATAGCTTATTTGTGCCTCCCTTTGACTAGCAATACCAAACTAGCCTGGTCTCGTGTTAGATAGCCAAAATGTTTTAGATTTTATCGGTCTGGTAGTCCTGCAAACAGTGATAGCACCCGAGGATTTCTCATTTTTCATGATAAATCCAACATTTTGTCCAGTTTTCTCATTTGTTAAACAATTAGCCCTCATATGCAACAGTCTATTTAGAAGTAAGTTTTAAAAGTTTTTTGATGGAGAAGATTCTGGATTCAGCCCCGGATGATTAACAGACCAGCTAACGCCCCTGGTCAGAGCTGTGTTGGCAGCACAAAAGGGGACCTACCGAAAATTAAGCAGATGGTCTTAGAATAATTTTAAAATAGTTAAATTGCTGTTTTTAAATTGATAACTCTGATGTTATATGTCTTTTCTATTTATTTATCCATTTATGTAATCATTTTGGTAAGTACATATTTTCATATAAATTGCTTTTATTCGATTCTAACTGAATGAATAGTTGAGTAAAATAGATTTGTTCTCACACATGTAAGTACAGTAAAAAAGAAACTGTTGTGGTTGCCATTCTCTTTTATTATGAATGCTGACATTTTATTTTATTTTCTCTGATCTAGTTAAATGTACACTCATTAGACTCACCTTACTTAAATATATTTACTCCTACATTTGAATTAGAAATGCCTTTTCTAATTATCAGACTTTATTACAGCAAAATGGATTCCCCTATGTTACTGTGCATATAAATAATAGGTAATAAGGTTGATGCTAACAGGTTTGACATTTCCAGACATAACTCCTCATGTGGTGGATGGTGTGAAGGTTTTTGTGCGTTTTCATATCTACTTGTATATCTTCCAAAATATAGGTAACACGGTTGATGTTGATGGTTGTTCCAAATGGTTACCAGAATAAAATATTACAAATAAGACAAATTAAAGCTGGAACAGTGTATTGCTCCAAAAAATAAAGTTATTTCTTCAAAAGCACAACATTTTTTTTCAGCAACATTCACAGCAAATATGGGGACCTAGTTTAAATATTTTTAATATTGCTTACAATAAACACATATGGAACACATTATGAAAGAAAGAAGTATGTTTACACAATAACTATTAAACATCGATTTAATCACAGATTTCATTACTTTTAATTACATTCTCTGACCCAATAGTATTTGCTCTGTAAGAATATGGCCCCAGGTCAAATCTGTTGGATGACTCCTGATGTATAATTCATATAAAATTCAGAACTGTTTCTCATTAGCATATGAAAGTGCATGTTTAATGAAGAAAACATGTTTAACAATAATGCAGGTATGTTGCTGTTATGACATTCCCACAAGTCCTCTGGGCTGCTGGGAAAATGCATTATTTTCCCTGAATGGTTAGGTTCTTCTAAATATATATCAAATATCAAATATATTAATCATATTATCAATCTTTTTTTTTTACATTTTAATAGTCACTGCTTGTTTCCATGCTTTTGCCCTATAGTGTTAATGAGTGCTTACATTTAAATGGAGTAGTAGTCACTGATTAATTAAAAGGATAAATCAGTTTATTAAGCACATAGATACTATAGTACACCTATTATGCCCCTATAAGGAATTATTCATATGCTTTATTTGTGACTAGCTAGAATGGTTTGCACAGAAAGGTTATTATTTTCTTTTTCCAGTTCTTAGTGGAGTCTTCCTTGGCTGAACCTTTTTCATAATGTTTCTGTTCAGTTTTGATCTGATGTTGGTATATCCCTTGAGTAACTTGTAACTTGCTAGCATGCATGGGCCTGTTAATGTGCATAGTAGATCACTGTGGGACGGAAGAATATCTGTGGATTTGTGTGTAGCAGTCCATACTGACCTCTGCTGTCCATACTGCCGTTATAAGCCTAACTCCTCTCTAACATGATTTTAGCGTGATAGTGTTCTTAAACGCTGATCTATTTGTACTGCCATGAGGATATGTTTTTGATGTAGACTAAGTTATTGTTATAGTGTGTGTGTGTGTCGGGGGGGGGGGTGCTTTTTCACCAATAACGCCTGACAAATTTGTTATAACGCTACAATCCATTGTACGAGGAACTCGGAAAAAACCGATCTTCGACACGTAAAAGTGAACTGGAACGGTCATTCAACTCGGATTTCCAGGACGGGAACTCAAGATCCATCCACCTTACCAGAATTCTCTGATATAAACAAACCTGACGTCACAACAATATGGCGGCGCACGGTCAACGGTAAACATTTCCCTTTGTGTTAGTTGCTACTTGATAAAACTTGGGGGGT
The DNA here is from genome assembly GCA_022414735.1 of Noturus placidus. Taxonomy (NCBI): domain Eukaryota; kingdom Metazoa; phylum Chordata; class Actinopteri; order Siluriformes; family Ictaluridae; genus Noturus; species Noturus placidus. The sequence goes on along the minus strand of JAFFST010050880.1, from coordinate 80,269 downwards.
TTCTCAAGTGGAGATATGTAGTTTTTCTGCTGTGAAAAGATTTTTTTTTTTTTAAACTTAAGTTGGAACGTAATTCCGCAGATTTCAGCCCAAATTTACTAATGCGACAAGACCATTGTGACAGGTCATTTTTATGAACAAGACAGTTGACCTTCATTATACATCATCTATCTTCCTTAATCGAAAGAGATTGAGAAACTATATGCATACAAATATGCATGTCTTTCCGAGCCGAGACATTACAACGCTATTAGATCAGAGCTCGTGGGAAAACCGACTTTCCAATGGATTTATTACAATAAATGTCTACTCCGATAAAACGTTGCTGTTTGAGAGCTGTAATTAACACGTTTATCTGGCTTGTCTGAAACGTTCCAAGATAATTGATTTACTGTTTAGTTTTTTTTTTGTTTTGTTTTTTTACCATGATTGCTTTCACAGTGTCTTCAGATATCTATTATATTTTTCTGGCACAGTTACTTGTTATGAGAAAATTAAACAAATGGGTTTGAATTCAAAATCCACCTCACGTTACGGTAACACACTTTTTCTGCGTTGTAAGACTGGGAAATGTGGCCAAACTATACCAGGACATGTAAGGGATAAATTAGGAACTGCATCTGGGCGTCTATATCAATAAAGGTCAGAAGACTAGACACGTGACGTAATGGTTCTCTATCACTCTCTCTCTCTAACCTCTCTATAGTTACATTATGCGCTGTGTAGCTTGACAATCCATCCATCCATCCATCTTCAACCGCTTACTCCTTTTCAGGGTCACAGGGGAACCTGGAGCCTATCCCAGGAGGCATCGGGCACAAGGCGGGGTACACCCTGGACAGGGTGCCAGTCCATCACAGGGCACAATCACAAGCTGTAGTTAAAAAATAAAATAAAATAATGGGTGGCATAGTGTGTAACTGCTGACCACACCCAGTTCATCTCCAGGAGGGCTGTTAATTAGCTTATTAATTGAATCACGTGTGTTGGGAGCAGGAAAAGCACTAATGTACTGTATCTGTATACAGTATATTAGTGCTTTCCCTGCTCCCAAGGTGGAACTGCAGGGTTGGGAAGCTGTGGCCCAGTGCATGGAGTATTCAGGGTGTTGACTCAAATACCATTACGTTCATACTATTTCAAAGTTGTTCTGAAGGTAATGGCAAACACTCATTCCACTTATCATTATGTGACATTACTTCAGTTACCTCTGTTTTGTTTAGGCATGCTACTTTTTGATTGAGTACCGTATTGGAAATGAATGTAATATATTTTAAATGGACTTTTATTATAATTTTTTATCAAACAATTTAAATCTAGATTTTAAAGTTACTATATTGTAAGTATATCGCTATAAAAAATAATTAGGCTATTGGGCTAAATAATCACAGGGGCACTGTCAAACTAGTTAATATTAAGTTAAATATTGGGGCTATATTGTTTAAACCAGTAGGTTGTAAGGGCTATATAACTAAGCCTAATCAGTTCACTTTCTGATAATCTCCCATCCATTCTCAGAGATTGCATTGAAGGTTTTGCATGTATTATTCCATGGAAAATGAATGCATTGCATTTATTTTTATAAAAAAATTATTTGTATTTTATGAAAAATAAGAATATATATTTTAGAAAGTAAGTCGCTTTGGTTTTGGTAAGTCGCTAAGTGTCTGCTAAATGAATAAATATAAATGCAAAAAGAAATTACATTCTATAAATATACATTTACTATTTCAAAATTCTAAATAAATAACCCAATCAGTCTATCCTATATAATTTCATAAATAACCTATGATCTATTTACAAAGTGGGAGGATAAATGTAAACTCCTACAAACATCCAACCACTTGATCTGAGCTATCGCGGTCTTTATTCCGAGTGTTTATTTTGTTTTTTTATCTTGGTCGGAGGTCGAAAATTATTATTTTTTGTTTGTTTGTTTGTTTTTTCTCATACTGTCTACCAGTTATTTTTAAATGAAACAAACTGTGGCGTAATGTTGTGAAATGACACACATGCGCGGTACAAATCGGGTTTAAAAATGCAAATGTGCGCATGCGCGGCACAAGTAGGGGAGGGGACGTGGATCAGGTAACCACACAGAGCTCGAAAATGACGTATTTCCGAACTCCTACTTCCGAGGTAAGTCGAACGCAGTAAAATAGTCTTAGTATACTTTTAATTGATATTATATCAGTATTTCCTTTCGATTCGTTATTATCCACACACAGTACTCGGTTCAATCTACAACACTGTACATGCCAAGCACGAGTAACATCGGGCCAACATCAGCGTTATTGTTATTCATAGCACTAACGTTTGCTGCCTAGCTCGTTGCTAACGTTACTCACTATTGTGCGCTGCTGCTGGTGCACTGCACTTCAGAAATGTTTCGTGCAGTTCACTATAGTCTGTAAGAGCCGCTCTGGACGGTGACTGTAAGGTTATGTTTGTGTTTAAATGCTTCAGTGTTGGCAGACAGTGGAATGAGTCTGTTCGCGGACACACAGAGGAGCATACCTCTCACTGAGCAGCTGTACCAGGCAGCGCGCGAAGCTACCGCGTGCTACATTGACGACAACATGACCGAGAGAGTGACTGTGTATGTTACTGGTGAGTTTTTATTTATTCCAGGAAACATCATTTCCCCCCTCAGTTACAGCTTGGCCAAAGCGTTCATTTCTTGTGCAAAAGTCACTACACCTAAAACACCATGAGTATCTGACTCACTGTTCAAGAGACCAACCAGTGGGAGTTTTCTTCTAATAGGAACACACACACCACTGGTGTCATTACAGTAGCTGCACTATTTTCTGTAAATATAATAATAATAATAATAATTATCAATTTGTATAGCGCTTTTTTACAATGGTACATTGTCTCAAAGCAGCTTTACAGAAATATCATTTTTACATTTGCAAGCGACTTACTAATGAGAGCACATTCACACACCAATGGTAGCAGAGCTGCCAGCTTGCCATTGGGGGCAACTTAGGGTTCAGTGTCTTGCCCAAGGACACTTCGGCATGGGATCACCCGGGCCGGGATTCGAACCACCAACCCTACGATTAGTGGATTAGTGGACAACCCGCTCTACCGACTGAGCCACAGCCGCCCTTTTATAAGTTGCCCGAGCAGGAAATTCCCAGAGCAGTGTCATATCAACATAAAATAAAAACACTAGAAGCCAGAAATTGCTGCATGATATTGACAGAATAATATTATGCCAATATTGTGTATATTATGCCAATTATACTAATACATGCTGCAATTTTGAAATGTATTTAAAATGTTTAATGATTGCCTGCCATAATTTGAAATAAAATCACAGTCATAATTCATCCTACAGAGTTCTCTCACTGTGTGACCGTGGTCTGGCTGCTTACAGCACACAGACACTGAGTGATTGGTTTAGTGCTTCTGTACTTCTTGCCTGGGATGGTGATACCACTGTATTTTAACCGCCCTCAATCCAATACCAAGACTAGTATCCTGATAATGATAACAATACAAATACTTTGAAAAGTTTTCTTGTATATATAAAATGTGGGATTTATACATTTGTAATTGGCAAGAATGGATAGCAAAAAATCTCACGTATTTCTTTGTTTTCTCATTGTTTTGTGTTGCAATGAGTTGTTTGCTATATATTAACAAATTGCTGGTAATTTGATATAGAAACTGTATAGAACTTGTGGTTAATCATTTATAATAATAATTATCAATTTGTATAGCGCCTTTTTACAATGGTACATTGTCTCAAAGCAGCTTTACAGAAATATCATTTTTACATTTACAAGCGACTTACTAATGAGAACACATTCACACACCAATGGTAGCAGAGCTGCCAGCTTGCCATTGGGGGCAACTTAGGGTTCAGTGTCTTGCCCAAGGACACTTCGGCATGGGATCACCCGGGCCGGGATTCGAACCGCCAACCCCACGGTTAGTGGATTAGTGGACAACCCGCTCTACCGACTGAGCTACAGCCGCCCTATTTGAAAAGTGTAATCATTTTATTTGGACTGGTTGGAGTTTGAGTGGACAACGAATACAAGAATCTTGAAAATGTTACCAGAATGCCTTCTTTGTTGTTGAAAACTGTTTGGTCCTTAAAGACCGCTGTAAAGAGTTTTACAAAAGTAAACATGTTAAAGAAACCCTGTTATAGTACTTTGTTGTGATCTTGTTGCAATATTCAACATTTATTGTCTGGTTGAGAGGTGCTTTTTAATACAATGTTGATATCTATTTCTGATTGTTCTGCTGTTATAGAAAATAATCTGGAGGCAGAAACGTCTCCTTCAGTCGACCCTTTGCCACCAAATGAGTCTTTTAATAAAGAACAAACACGCTTTCTGATTGATTTGATACGCAACCAGTTGGAGGCAGATGGCAGAGGTCTTCCGAGAACTTTTAAGGAGTTGAATTACCGACTGAAGTCTGCCAAAGGCCAAAAGAAAAACTTGTGGATGGATATGGCTAATAAACTCTCCAAACACTTTATGGAGACCTTTGACCCAAGCAAGGTGGCTAGAAAATGGTACACCCTTGAGGATGGTTACAAGAAAGTCCTAGAACATAATAGTACAAGTAGTCAAACAAAAACACGGTTCCAGTTTTTCACTGAGATGGAAGAGCTGTTGGATGGCCATCAGGACATTGACTTCCCCGCTGTTGGTACCGTGCAAGGTGTAGTGGGGCGCAGACGAAAGCCACTGAGTATTGACTGTCAAAGAGACTCATCTGCAGCAAGGCAAACATCTACAAGGCCAGCTTCACCAACACAACCTTTGCGCAAGCGGAGAAGGACAGAAGAGGATTATTCCACTCTTCTGGACTTTTTAAGGGAATCTGAGGCAGCTAGTCAGCGGCGCCATGAGGAAATTCTGGCCCAGATGAAATCTGCCCAGAAGGGGTTTGAGGAGCTAATGCGCAAATTCTTGGAGAAAATGTGACCACCTGTGTCTGCACACATGATACATGCTCTGAGGCTCTGGTAATACTTTATTCCATGTGTACTACTTATTGTTTTTTCTTGTTCTTATTTTTGTCGTAGCCTTAAACAATGTAATGTATGATTAATTTAGTTATGTGGGCACATCAATAGATTTACATTATGTTCAATGTGAATTTCATGGTTTTTTTTTAAAAAAATCACCAAATATTACCAAAAAGGCTGTAGGATATTTGTATTGATAACTGTAACCTATTCTATGATCAGGTTAAATTCCTGACCCCATTCTGAGAACAAGTAAATGTTTTACGTTTACAAAATTTTGGTTGCATTGTATTCACTTTGAGGATGATTCCTCGGTAGAGTGCAGCAAAACATGTATTTTTGTAGGACAACCAGGAAGTTAGCATCACCCTGGTTCCCTCGACAAGAACGCCATTAGGATTTTTCCATTGGCTTTTGGATTACTGCAGAAAATACGCTCCGTGACAAAAAAAAAGTTTCGAATTCTTACACAATTTGTTCATCAAGATAATCTTCACAAACGAACACAGCTTTTATGAATTTTGAAGCCTAAATACAATTTTAAAAAACTCACGACCACGAAGCTTTATAGCACTACAAATTGGGGGGGACATACTTGGAAAATACTACAAATTGATAAATCTTTAAGTTGTAACATTTGAGTTGGAATAGTTTGCAAGAGAGCGAGTATAAACACAACGAGGCTGCAGTAAAAGTTTTCTGGTTTGGCGTGATGACGTGTTTGGCATGAGCAACCTCTGTAATGCCATTTAACTACTTGTTGGCAACCTCCTTTTTCAAGACACGTAAAAGCATAACAAAATCACCAGTGGGGTATTACTGATGCGTGTTCTGTCATAAAATACAACGTGCAAATATCTTGAGTTTGTGTTAACCACAAACCTTATTTCGGTCATTTAACCAAAATCCCCTTAAAAAAACCCACTAACTTCAGGGTGATGGAACGTTAAGTGATAACCACCTTTCCAGGCATTATGACTCTTATAGCACTATATTTGAAATGTTGTTTTGTGATCTCTAGCCTGTGTGCAGTGAACCCATGTTAACGTTAAATAATTATCCTCTCTGCAGTTCATAAATGCTTAAGAATATATTATAAACAGCAAATAATGCAAAAGACTTTAAATTACTTCTATAGTAAAAATGAACATGCTCAATACAAATCTCATGTGTAAAAAAAAAAAAAAAAAAAAAACAAATAGTAGACCATAGAGGGGAAAAAAAATCACATACCTGAGCTACTTGGATTAATTTAAGGCCAGATTTTTACTTTGCACATGTGTTTATAGAACACATGAGACTGACTTTTTTTCGTGTTAAACTCCTGTTAATTTACTTGTAGAAAATACTTAATTCTAAATGTAGTATATTAAACTCTTCAATATTAGTACAATATTGAAGATTTTCCTAAACTGTTATTGTTGTAAGAAATGATATGTTAAAGAATTGCAAGACATGTTCCTCAGGCCAACATCTTTTTGTGTAGTTAATTTTACTCTGCTGTGTCTACATACAATTAGAATATATTGATGATGGATTTTGAGAAGTTTTGTTTTTTAATTCCAATTATTGAAATGTGATTTATTGATGCCATGAATAGGAATGCTACAAATAAATAATGTTTTAAACTGGTCACTGCTGATGAATCAAAATTACAAAGCCACTGAAATCTGTGATACATCATTAACTACCATGTCATTCTTGACAAAGGGGTAACCTGTTGCTCTTTACAAATGATAAGCATTTTTCTTTCACATGTATGATACTGGGAACTTTGTTTTATCACATACACACATACTGTACTCTCAATGCTTTGCCTGCACTATGGCGAACAACTTCAAGAGCGCAAGGCATGACCAATAGAGTTCATTAAGCCAAGCTAAAGCTTTAGAACTAACGACAAGGAGCAGGAATGTCTAAAAGCAAATGTTGCCATAGTAACACAGCAGGGTTTACAATTGGCTTCATTAATGGAACCAATATTGACAGACAAGCTTAGTTTATTGAGTTAACTCTCAGCTACAAACATTATTGCGGCAAGGGGGAGGATCATATAATAAATAAATCAAATGAATGTGGCATGCAACTCCACAAACACATTTACATATGTTTACTTTTAATTGCAGTATCATCTGAGCATTAAATAAACAGATTGTAAAAATGTAAACCAGTGTTAAACATTGTCATCTGCCTGCCTTGGACAGCCTTGTGGGTGCTCCTCACACGTTTCATTATCCCCTATACACATGTTGTGGAGGAAACACCCTGCCATAATAATCATCACCACATTTTCAAGGCGGGTATTCTGCAGGTCTCTCATCCGCCTCCACTTGCACTTCATCCTTCCAAATGCTTGATCTATGACCACCCTCCCAGTGCTGATTCTGGAGTTTTGGAGCTGGTCATCTTCAGAAAGGTCCCCATTATCACACTTTGGCGTGATGATAAACGGGTCAGCTTGCCTAGTGTAGGCACTGTCTCCGAGCAAACTGTATTCACCCATTTTCTCCTGCCAGTCTGCATAAAAGTTGGAGGCCCTCAACAATCTGGCATCATCAACTTTGCCTGGTGGTCCAACAAATATGTCAATGAATCGCCCTCTCTCATCAACGATCCCCTGAAGGAGAACAGAATAAAATGACTGACTGTTCATGTAGTCTCCTCCTCTTATGTTTGGTCGATTTATCTTGATATGGCACCCATCAATTGCACCAATGATTCCCTGGAGACCACACATCTTGTGGAAAGCTGCCAAGGCCACTTTTTTCCTACCTGCATTTGGCCAGGAGATGAAGGATGGCCCTAGAGTGGAAAAAATGGCAAGCACTTCCAAAACAGACTTATGTGCTGTTGACTCGGACACATCAAATTTGTCCGAGATGTCTCTGAAGCCATTCTGGTTCGCCATGTACCACAGAAACATCAAGACCTTCATTCTTATAGGTACGGTCGGCTGACCTCTGGCTTTTTGCCTTTTCAGACCCTGCTGCTGCAGTACCATCAGGAGAAAGTCAAACTGTCTTTTGGTGACTCGGAAAGGATGAAAAAAAGTATCGTCATCTGTGTTCGGCATGACTTCCCATTTTGTCCCAGTCTTCAGGGTCACTCTATGTGGCGAGCGAAACATAGCGGCTGTCGCTACCCTGAGGAGAAAAGAAATCATTCAAATATTGCCTATATATATATATATATATATTTTTTTTTTTAATATTGTAAACACAAACAGTTCTATACTTTATGAAATATGTACATGTTTGTATGTAGTTCTTCAGTATTGCATTGTAACATAAGGTCAGTACTTTATACTCTACTGTTTACTACATACCTTCCGAATGCTTGTGTTTTACACACAGTACGTTTACATAGACAACAATAATCCACTCTTAATCTAATTAAGACCATACTTTGATTAAGAATCTACCATGTAAACACCAGCCTTAATCTAATTAAGGTCATAATCTAAGTAAGCTCTAATCAAATTAAGACAGGTGGAGTACTCTTGTTTTAGTCACATTATGGACGTGTATTACAGACATGTAAACACCTTAATCACATTATGAACGTCGTTTGAGTTTTCACCGCATTTTGCAACAGGACACGATCACACACGGCAGTTTTACAGCCAACAAGAGAGTTTGGCCGCATCCCAAACCACATACTTTCCTACTATAGGCCTGTAGTGGGGAAAATACATGTATCTCGGCTACTATATAGACATGTTTGCACACACATTTTTGACTTGCGAGCTACTTTTAACATGATCAGTCAAGGAGATCTATCTACACTAAAAATGCGAAACATACACCGAGTATACTTCAAATATATATACACATACACAATATATGTTCATGTACCTTGCATAACTGCATGATACCTTATGGCACACTACAATTCAGTACATTTTTGGTCAGTACCTTGCTCTGATGATGTGCACTGAATAGAATCAGACAGGGTTGCATATTCCGGACAGTAGCTGCTGGTAGCCAGGCTCCAGCAGACCTCCAAATGATGATCAGTCATTGTGGAATGGTATTTGGACTTAATAATCTTCATGTGGGAAAGGGCTGAGTCACAGAAATAATAGTAGCGACTGGCTACAGTAAAGCAAAATCTTGAAAGCGTCTGTCAAACTCTGACCGACATGTGTCGGTCTGCTCCGTGCAGTGCAATGTTCAACTGCGCACAAGCCTTCCACTGCATCTCCAGCTCTGATGCGAGGTTTTGGAAGTTCATGGTGCTGCAGCTTTGAGGACAGAAGGTGCATTTTCCGTTTAAAGGCATTA
>JAFFST010050880.1:41556-64491 GCA_022414735.1 Noturus placidus | reverse complement strand
CATTATACTAGTTTCACTTTTTGAATGGAATTACTGAAATAAATCAACTTTTTGATGATATTCTAATTTTATGACCTGCACCTGTGTCCAGTCTTATATATACCAGTGTCCAGTCTTATCCGAAGAGGGTCAGCGTGGGTGCAGGATTTCATTAAAAAAAAAAAAAAAAAGCAGAAGCCACACCTGAGTCTATTGAAAGTCAAGATAAACCGACTAAACAGGTGGAGTCAGGTGTGGCTGGAATGAAAACTTTCACCCACGTTGGACCTTTGCCGATTAGATTGGACACCCTTGTTACACAAAATAAATAGGATGGATTTAACTTCTCACACGGAAATAACGCTTGTCAAGACTTGTCGGGATATCATACCAGCAACATTATCATTAAAAATGGACTTTCATATCACGAAGACAAACATTTATGAATTTTATATAAATTATGCACCAGAAGTCATCCAATAGATTTGTCCTTGGGCAAGACACTGAACCCTAAGTTGCCCCCAATGGCAAGCTAGCACCTTGCGTGGCAGCTCTGCTACCATTGGTGTGTGTGTGCTCTTCATTTGTAAGTCAAATGTAAATGTAAAAATGATATTTCTGTAAAGCTGCTTTGAGACAATGTCCATTGTAAAAAGCGCTATACAAATTGAGTAATTAATTAATTAATTAATTTGCTTTAGGCCTATAGATAGGCTACGCCATATCCTCACAGAGAAAATACCACCTTACATGGGCGTAACCACGCACTCTTTGGGGGGGTCGTGACTAGCACTTGGACCCCCCCAATGTCCAAGCGCTTGGACCCCCCAAATGTCCATAACATGGTTACGCCCTTGCCACCTTACACTCTCCACCCCAACACATTAAACACTTTAACACACACTCGTTCTTTTCTCTAATAGGCTTGATCTTAGCTTTGGGGGAAAACCACAACACCCACCTAAAACCTAAAATGGCAAAAGGGTTTCGTTTTAGTTACTCAGCTTCGTGTTAAATGTAGCTTGTAGGCGCGCGCGCCTTTGTGTTTATGGCTCTCTCAACAAAAGCAACATACCACACGCCCTGAAGATGGCGCACTTTTACACTAATTACGTCTGGCAAATTCGTTATAAAAGGCTGTCAAAACCGGATGATATCCATATTTATTTTCTTATCGTGTCAGACACATTTAAATGAGATGTATTTTTTAAAAAGTATACTACTAAGCGACTATAACTAAAAGCGCAGACGGTGAGGCGCGTTAATTAATCCGTTTATTGATTATAGGGTAAACGGAGGATGATCTTCTTTGGTGGTGTTGCTGTTTCCGGTAGTTGTTTAATTGAAATCCGGTGACTTTTCTCCCGTGAAACGCGTCAGTGCTAGAGGAGTAGTCTATAAGGGAAGGGCGTGCATTGGAAAATATCATGTTTGGGCGGAGTGTTCATCGGTCCAGCTCAGGTCCAACCGACTTCTCAAGGCATTGGCGCCGCTTCGTGTTTTTGTGATCACATCCGTAGCAGTTCAGAAGTTTGACGCAGAAAAAAAACTTCCCAATTCTTTTACTGAGGTCATTCCCGAAGAGGTAAGACTATATTGGCTCAGTTTAGCACTTTTTTTAAGCGCGCCTTTGAAGGAAAACCGACATGTTGGTAGTGTGTAGAGGCGGACTGTTCCGACAGTCATCTCCTCAGGGGAGGTCTACATTTCCGGGAAAAACACTGCTCGTTAGACTGGAATAGGTTACTGGATTATATTCGACTGGGTTTAGTAAACTTGAGGTAAACAACGGGGTACTTTCTTAGTCTAATCAAAAGTAGACTTGAACAGCATGTAGTGCGTTAGGGAAATGGTACATGTTTAATTTAGACCAGGTTTAAAACGTCCATCCATCTTCAACCGCTTACTCCTTTTCAGGGTCACGGGGAACCTGGAGCCAATCCCAGGAGGCATCGGGCACAAGGCGGGGCACACCCTGGACAGGGTGCAAACGTGTATGGGGATTATCGTTTTGCTTATTTTACTCACTCAAATACTTGTCTGAGATTTATTTGCTTTTACTTCGCCTGTTTCCCTTTTATTTATTTATTTATTTAATTTAAGAGCATGCTTGCTAATTAGTAATACGCTGCAGTGGCGTTACAGCGCTTTATCTGAGCAGGCGGCGTTTGTCCTGTGTGCTGCACGCGCACACTCCGTCACATCCACACATTCATAGCTGAGCATGCATGAACCAAGCGAGACCAGGCGATAAAACGGGATTGCTTCAGCAAATCTTTCATGAAACTTTTTTTCTTATTCGTTTTATAAGGTTTATTGAAATTGCTGTCAACGACTGGCCTATTTGTATCGCTCAAGAAGGCAATTCAGGTTAATACTTTGCAATAATAAATTGCTATCGTTGATCTTTTGTGATTGCGTTATCAGCAGCACCTTTCACCTCACATCTATGCTGGAATTACCTCGTTTATCTGGTGTGTTTGAAAGTGGCGTGTGTGTGTGTGTATGTGTGTATGTGTGTGTGTGTGTGTGTGTGTGTGTGTGTATGTGTATATATATATATATATAAATAATGTATGTATGTGTCATTTCTTTATTTTTAAACAGTGATTGCCTTCTAAGTGACAGCAGATAATATAGAAAAATGCAACACTAAATTAAAAACTCACCTCAAGTTTCGACGACGGACATTTTGTTTTCAGTGGTTTGTGTAATGTTCGCCTCTATGTAAGCTATGTACATGTATACAATAACCTGTGTGCGATACTGGGACTTGGGAATGGCGCCAAGGATCTCTAGCGGATAAATTGGTAACTGCGTTAACAGTATTGTGTATAGGACGGTTGGGACCCGGGACCAGGGCTGGGAGAATGTGACCTGGTGAGGAGTGTTCAGATTGCTGACTTTTGGGACCGGATCATCCCTACTATTTAAAAAAAAAAAAAAAAAAAAAATCATCTCTGAAGTTACTTGCGTGCTCATTCCACTGATTAACGTGATGCAATACTTAATCACTGTTTTATCTAGTCACGCTTTTCTTTATTCAACCACGTTATCCTATTTACACTACTGTTATGTAGCCTGTATGTGATTATTTATCTTGTGTGCTATTGGTTTATCTGGTACATAAAGGCAACAAATTAGGTTTGCATATTTTTAAAAAAAAAATAAATATAGGCCTATTTATATGTAACATTATCCTATGTGTGCTTCTCCCTGCTCATGTTGCTTTTAATGCCACAACTTTATTGGAATAATTGAACACTTATTTTAAAATACTGACTTATTTTGGTCTAATTAAAAGTAATTTGCGACTTGGTCATCGCCTACTTGAAAGCAGAGTGTATTTATTTAAGCTACTATTACTTTTGCTCATAAGGAATTTTGAAGCATTATTAATACTTGGTTAGGTTCCTTTCTTGCAATTTTCTGTACATGCAGAGTTTAATGAGTAGTTCCTGCTTGCTAGGAGAGGGGAAAAACTTGCCCTTTTCATGCATTCTTTAACTTGCACTGTTATTGCAGTTCTCATGCAACATGTCCATGGGTGTGAGATTATTATTATTAGCCTACTACCGCCAGACATGAATTGGTGGTTAGGTCAACAGCTTGAGATTGTTAGTGAAACACCATGAGCATGAGATCACCTGGCTGAATAGTCTAAGCTAGAGGGGTTTTTTTCCCTTCATAGTTTGCCTTTGTTAATTAACAAAAACAATTTCTTTATTGCAGACACCAATCTCTACTAGGACAAGAAGTCAGGTGTATTTACACAACTTGCTGCAACATGTCTGCTCCAGGTAAATTTTCCCTGTGAATTAGGGCTGGCAAAACATTTAGGTGCCAAAATATTTAGGCACCTGGCATATGACTTTTTTTTTTTTTTTTTAAATTCAAAAACTATTCATTCAAATTTACAATGTGTGCATTGGCTTTGTGGTGATATCTGACAGGACTAGTTGCATATCGATATTCTCTTGGTTTATAATATTCTAATCTTTACATTTCCAAAATCACACTTATTCCACTATAGAACATTTGACTTCACACACTTTGTTCACGTAGATAGTCAAGCATTGTCTTCAAAAATAAGCATCTATATATGTATTTTTGTGCCATGCCAAAATAAAGGGACCTTTTGGAAAGTGTCATGAAGACAGTGCATTACTCCTGTCAACATGGCTTAATGCCACAACCTGAGGATTTACTGCTTTGAATGTGCATGGAGTAATTTTAAAATAAAAAAAAATTCCAATGATTTTGTATTGCAACCTTGTGCTAATGAATGCTGTGACGCCATCTATGGTGTTGATCTGAAATGGCACTATGAAAAAAATAACCACTGAAAACTTTATTTATAGCCATAAGATAATCATTAATGATTTAAGCATTGTCACCAATCAGTCATGTTGGTTGCTTATCTCAAGACTTTTTGTAAGAAAGTAATTTTGTGGAGCTGCTGCTGTAAAGACAATATTCGAGAGCGTTTTATAATCAGGGTGTTATAACCCCTGATTATATATAATATAAAATAAAAATAAAAGAGCAGCTTGAGCAAACACTTCAGCTTTGTCTTGCTCAGTCTGTCACCAGTCTCATTTCTAGTCCAACATGGCTGCATTTTGCTGTTGCAGGGACAGTCAAGTGACTTCTCAAATTAGGACTCATGTTCGTAGCTATTGTGCTCTTCTCTGGGAAGTGGTATAAACTGATGTGATTGTATTTGGGATCATGCAGCCCATGGTTGTCAAACTATTTTTTTTTTTTTTATTTTAGTATTCTGTGTAAAGGACCTAGAGAAAGGAACGTAAATTTCCATTCATGCATCAAGCATTTCTTAAGTGAAACACATTTGGACTTTGTAGATTTTGTGAGAGATTAGTTAAATTTAGGTAAATGGGGAAGAGGCTTCATTTGTGTCCAGGCAACAGGTCTAAATGTCACACATAAATTTTAGGAAAAAATAATAAGCCAGACTTGCAAGAATAAATCAAGTATTGGTCTCCAAGAGGAAACAAACACCCTATGTCATGAGCAAGGTAATCACAGTGAATGTGTGTTCATTACAACTTGTTGGAAAGATGCGTACCCAAGTAATGGAAACTGTTTCCATCTGGGTTAATATTTTTTCCTGGACACCATAAGGTTGTCAAGTTGTCCCATTATGGAAGTTCTGAAACATGAGCATGTCCATTTAAACATACAAGCCTACAGAATGCAATATTACTTGATTGTGTCTTTCAAAATGGTTCGAGTCAAAATGATTATCAAAATCGAATCACTCAGTTCTGTCACAGAATATACTGCATGTTTTACAAGTGTTGAATTCTGAGCAGGAAATGAAGACACTCCTACATCCTCCTTTGTAACTTGGTAACCTCTAGCATTGCATAACATTTTGGTTTGCTTTTGGTGTGTTTCCTGGAGTTAATGGTTATATTCATTTCTTTTCGTTGATCAGGTTATCCTTCCCCACAGCCTCCATACCCCATGACCCAAATGGGTGGCTCTGTGCCCCCCTACCCAGTAGGGGGTTATGGGGAGTTTGATCCTGCTGCCCCACCTGCAGGATTCTATATGGGCTACCAACCCAGCCCAAATCAGCCAGTCATGAACCAGCCAGGCCCAGGTGGCCCACCACAGCAACCATTCCAGATGTCTGCATATGGAGGCAAATATATAGAGAAATTGTTTTTTTTTTTTTTTTCTCTTCTCTTCTTCTTCTTTCTTTGGATTGATGTAATGCAACAGTGTACTGTACTAGATAAATGCTAGAAAATCAGTAGACTGGAAGTGTGATTGCTTGTGAAGTAAGATTAGTCACTCTTAAAAGCCCTGTTTTTATTATGCACCTGAATGGTACTTGAATAGGTAAAGGTGCTTTACTGACCAATCTGGTTCTTCTTGCAGTCCTTTCTCAAAGGGAAACCCTCTGTCATAAGATTCTAAATGCGATCTTTTAAGGGATAAACATAACCATTTAAGGTGGAATTTTCTCCTATGAATGTGGTTAACATAGTTAGCAACTCAATTATGTTTGTGCTTTTTAGGTGATGCTCCATACTCTGGCCCTTCTGCACAAACACCTGTATCAGTGCCAGTAGGAGTACCGCCAGGTCTGGAATATTTAACACAGGTAGTTCTGCGTTCTTTCTTTTTCTTATTCTCTTGCTTCCATTGGTTCACTTGATAACCAAGCATGGTCACTTTAAAATTTCAGATTGACCAGATCCTCATTCACCAGAAAGTTGAGTTGTTGGAAGGTGAGTGGTTTTTTTTTTTTTTTTTTTTTTTTTTTTTTTTTTTTTGTTTATACCAGTGTTAGCATGACTATTTACAGTAACAACAATGTGAGCCGAGTCAGGATATTCTCTCAGAGAAATGATTCAGGATAAGGCAATGGAAATAAAGTACTGCCACAGTTCCTGAATAGAATTGTGCAATAAGTGTAACTGAATCATGGTTACTAGAGTGTTTTCTAAATTACACATTGTTAATTTGCTCCTTGCCTGTTCGTTTACCTTCAGCGTTCATCGGATTTGAGACCAACAATCAATATGAGGTTAAGAACAGCTTGGGCCAAAAGATCTTCAAGGCCAAAGAGAAGAATGACTGCTGCACACGAAACTGCTGTGGTGGACTGAGGAGCTTTGATATGAAGATTAAAGACAACTCTGACCGCGAGGTCATACGGCTGATTCGCCCTTTTCGCTGTGCCTCCTGCTGGTGCCCCTGCTGCATGCAAGAGGTATGAGCGTATGAGGGCTGTTCAGATTTTACGATGTATAACTGCTTTCATCTTCTGTACAGCTTCAGAATCCTGAAGATTGCAATCTGATTGGCTTTTTTCTTTGCACAACAAGCTTTACAGAGGATTATCTATTTACTGGATTAATATAGTGCACAGCATCACATTATCAAGGACACATTATCTGTATGCATAATTTATATGAATTAAGTTATTACTTCAGATGAACCAATTGGGACGCTGCCCTCAGGTAGCCTACTCTGTCTAGTTGATCTGATCTAGCTGGTTCTTGATTGAATACTTTGACTGACAAATTTAACTTTCATAGCAACGCACGGTCATTAGAATGAGAAATTGATGATGATACGCATGTGGTTTTTTTATTTATTTATTTTATTTTCATAAGCTTGAAGTGCAGGCACCCCCTGGCACCACCATCGGCTATGTGACCCAAGACTGGCATCCCTGTTACCCAAAATTCTCCATTAAGGGTGCCAAGAAAGAGACTCTGATGAAACTGGAGGGCCCCTGCTTAGCTTGCAACTGCTGTGGGGATGTCAACTTTGAGGTAAGCATTTTAAAGTTGAAGCTACAGTACTTCTGCAATTAAGTTGTGTTTTTATAAAGATAAGGAAATGGATTACGTTGCATAGACGGCGCTGACGGTAACTTGACTTTAAAATCTTGTGACCATGAATTCTTGAACCTTGATGCACTTATTTTCTTATAGTTTACTGTAGTTTAAAAACAAGCACTTGCATAATTGCTGCACCCTGTACATGCAGTTAGTGTTTAATAAAGCTTGATTTGTACTGTTTCCCCATTCGTATCCATGATTTTCCCTCAGCTGAAAGGCAAGGATGGCGGAAAGTCTATTGGTCGAATCAGTAAGCAGTGGAGTGGATTATTAAAGGAGGCGTTCACTGATTCAGACAACTTTGGCATCCAGTTTCCCTTGGACATGGATGTGAAAATGAAAGCTGTCCTGATGGGAGCTTGCTTCCTTATTGTGAGTTTAATAATTGTTAACGTGAGATGATTGAGAGCACACCATGTTCAGAATTCACACAAGCAAAATATACAAATGTATTAAAATATTTGTGGTAGTGATCTACATGTACACAATGCAGGCTTTGACTAGTGTTCTCTTTTTGTCTCTGTAGGATTTTATATTCTTCGAAAAAGTGGGAGACTCTAACCAACGCAACACAGTCTTCTCTTAGAGAAGTAGACATTCTTCAATGTGCCTTTGTCTAATCATTTATTCCTAATCTTTTTATGGCCCAAATACTACGAGCTAGCTCTGATAGGTTTGCTGTTGGTCAAACTCCTGAGCTTTATTCCTCTGGAGTTCTAGTGCTTTTGTTAATTTTTTTTTTTTCTTTTTAAAAAGGAAGGAAAAAAATAGGTTCACACCTGACACACAGGAAGCAGAAGGATGTTTGTATGCTGTATGAAGGTGTTCAACCCAAACCAGTAATTCATGTTCTTCCATGTTGTCATGTGACTGTGTGCCATTTTCTTGATGCACCTAAAGCCTTTTTATTTCAGTGTATTGTATGCAAAGGTGCTGATTGTAGCACTTTCTTTGCATCCCACTTGTACACTGTTAATGTTTTTCATAGTTTGTTTATTTAGACTTGTTTTAATGTCTTGTTCAAAAACCACTTTACCATCAAATACTGTCTTATCTTACAAGATTTTGCATGCTTTACTAATTACTTTAACCTACTCTACCATACCTCCTCCCTTAGGAAGAACGGCAGAGTTGTATTTAATTGTGACATGTATAAAACTTGTATGCATATATTAGATAAATGGTATAATCTTGTCTAGAAATTGTATACTTGGCTGGCTTACTTAGTGTGAGTAACAATTATGAAAATGTGAGATGATTGAGAGCATACTGTGTTTTCAGAATTCACACAAGAAAATATACAAATGTATAAAAATATTTTGGTGATAATGATCTAAATGTACACAATGCAGCTTGTGCATTGTGTATATGTAGATCAGTGGGTCCAGACATATACTGCCTTACTTTCATAACGACATACCTTTTTATCAGTTAGGACTAATTTCTAGTTACTTATAAATGGCTATATTAACTTACTAAATATGATTCTTGAATAATAACCTGGGAAGTAAGGTTTAAACATTAGCTCACAACATTTAAATAATGTATTGGTCAGTGGAAGTAACTGGGAGGGAAGCCACTTTGGAAGTCTTCTTTTCATTCATTTTCTGTATTCACTGTGGTGGATGAGGACATGCTTAAAGAATCCAGTGGTACCAGTGTGTGGCATCCACAGCAATGACTATTACATCAAATGTCTTTTTTGGTTTTTCAATAAAATGTGAAACAGATGAACAGTTTTCTCACTTCACCAAACTTGTGTAGCTTCCTAATGTGGACTGGCAGCAATATAAATTTTGTTCTTTGCTTTGGATAATAGTCTGTTGCGTGAATAAAAGTAATGTTCATGTGGCTTAATAGAATATAAACTGATGAAGAATGTGCTACAGCAACTACCTTCGAATATTTTTAGCATGTAAGCATAATTGAGTCATGTTAGACACACTTAATGAGACTTATTTTAAATGGTGACTTAATTTGCTTCTAATACTCTTTACACAACTAATCTATGCAAATAACCTTATGTTGCACTGTCCCAATTCTTTTGATTTCAACAAAAGCTAATGTATAGCCATGTTTAATATTTTAGTTAAATGAAAAAATGTGGCCTGTCAGACAATTTCATAGAGACTAAGTACAATGGTATTATGTTCCTCAAGAAGGATTGCATCTACCTGTACGGAAACCTACATTGCTCATTAGGCTATATACACATGAATGTGTGTACATTTATCTGTAATGAACTGTAGTGTCTTAAAATAACATTACTTTTTTTTTAACTAAAAAGGCTTCACTCTCCTGTGATGTATTAACAATGTGCATCATATCACAAGTGATTGTATGGTAACGTGAGTAATAATCACACATGATATAACCTGGTGATTCAGCATTATGTTCCAAGAATTTTGAGAATGTTTTCTCACCCTGCTGGTTTAAAGTTCTTGTAAGAATCTTGCTTGGTGTGTTTAAAAAAAACAGATTGCTGTGGAAGGACTGAAATAGTTCATTTAATCCAGTGCAAAACAATGAATGCTGCTTTAATACAGCCCTCCAGTCCTTTTTGTATTAACTGAAAAATCTTTACAGTACATGGCAGAAAGGATGTCAGTTTAGGGAGAAATACAGAAGTTTCTTTTTCAGCTTTAGCAGTCTTAATGAAATATCCAAATAAATAATTTGGGTTCTGTGAATTTGCATGTGAATGGTTAACTATAATTACACACATTATGATTAGAGTAGGTTATAACTAAACGATTCTGCAGTAGGTGAGGGCCAAAACTTGGACATTTTCACACATAGGTTTTCTAACAAAGTGCCATCAAATAACGTGTGAATAATTTTACTTAACATCCACAAAATACAGAATTTTGGAATAATTTTCCACAGGTAAAAGCAGCACAATTTGGTACAAAAAAGTACTTCAACATCCAATCACCTACTTGCTACTCTAAGTGACATTAACTTTTATAAAAGTATTCAATTTTATTTATCATGATATATCGTTTCTTTGCTCTGCTCTGTAGAATGACAAACAAAAAACCAAGGCTTTATTGCTAATAAGTGGCGTTTACTCATGCCTTTCTTTGGACTACAATATCTCTTAACTGATCATTCTTTTAGTGGTTGATCTACCTACGTCTCTTGTTTTCCATTGAAATCCGATTATATATTTTAATATTTTGCAATATGAAAGTCACTGGAGCATACTCCTACATTTTCTGTACTCATAGTTATTCAAGTTTGAATGCAACACTTTGCAACCAAGAAGTGTGAAAAGCATTACTACATTACAAAAAAGAGAATTGCATGGAAAATAATATAAGGAGCCAGAATTGATATGAGACAGTTCTGTCTACTTTTGGCATTGAAGTATGTTTTAATTTAACATAGATTCAAATATACACATTTAGCAATCTTTTTCTATGAACCCATCACATACATTTAAAAAAAAAAGCAGTTAAATGAAATAAATTTTCTATATCTAAAATTATAGAGTCCATAGTTTCTGTTCCTCACTCTCCCCCATATTTCTTTTGCAGGAAATATCCTGAAGTTAAACCTTTAAAACAAAATCCTTCATTTTTAGAATGAGTGCTGATGTTGAGTGATTCAACATACTTTAGGTAGGTTTAATAAAGGTGCCTGACTCATTCAGCAGGTAGGGGGCAATGCGGAGTTGCTACAGTACATACCTTTAAGAATGGAGTTGGCTTATGATTCATGTAGGTACAAGTTTTAACTCTGAGGACACATCCTCCACAAAATGTGACTGAATCAGCCACTTTGAAACAGGTAATAGAGCAGGACTACGTGTTGTCTGTTTGCTCATATAGCAAGGTGTATAGCAAAGAACCTTGTCTTATTTCTCTAAGTTAACAAATCAAAAATCCTGTTCCTGCACTTTTTTTTGTCCAAAAACAGGACTAACAGATTTCCAAAGTGTGTTACCAGTTCTGAAGCTTCTATACCTGAAAGTGTTGTTTTAGACTATGACTCACAAACAGGTGGGAATAATCCAACCACAAAGAGAGAATATCACCACAGGGGCAGAGCACGGGTCAGTAAGGCAGTTGCTCCCCTGTTTTGTACAGGCTCCTTGAATCCTGAAGTGTAGCTCATAGAGCATCTCTTAACTGAGATGCCTGACTGAAATATATCATCTTGTTTCTATGGTCTGTCACTGCGTCTTTCAGTAGCCATGCGGATAACGAAACGGCTGGCCATCTGCAGGTCCCAATTGTAGCGAGCTAGTATTTTATGGCAGTCCTCTCGCGAGCATTGGTTCATGTGATAAAGCTGCTCTGCCTGAATGGAGCACAGGAGTGGATGAGTGAAAGCTATATGAATTTTTAATATATTTAAAAAGCCAAAAAAGAACGTCCTTACCTTCAGCTGTTGCTCTGCCCTCAATGGATTCCAGTCATTGCGTTGTAGGGCTTTCTGAACTTCCTCAATAGTTACTCCATGAACCATTGTCTGAACCTGTGTAGTCACAAAACAGTAATATTTGCATGCAGATTAAATTAAATAATATAATACATTTTTGGTGGTTTGTTCAGATTTTGTATTTGCAACATTATATATTATAGTGTAATATAAAACATGACCTTTGTGAAAAGCAATATTTATAATCTTATTTAAAATTAAAAAATAAATTAAAAAAAAGAAAGACAGAAAATGTCCAAACCTGTGCAATGAGGGTCTCCTTATCTACCTGGATCTGTTGTGGTGGGTACCTTTCCCGTACTTTCTCTCGATCTACTTCTCTCTCTCTTTCTTTCTCCTTATCCACGTCACTATCTATCTGGGGGCTTGATTTGGCCAGATGAGCCATCTTAGTTAGGTTGGTAACACCTCTAGTCTGCTGCTGTGGTTGGAACTGCATATTTGGATGAGAAGGAGCAAGAAACCGAGAAGCAGGGGCTGGAAATCGCCAATCAAAATTCATGTTAAGATTCCTTAAGCGTTTAGGGTTGGGTGGTGGTGGCCGTGGAGGAGGGATGACGCCACTTGCATCACTGAACCTGCGAGGGTCCTGGACACGGGCAGCTGAGATTTGTTTTCGTTCATTAGTTCGCTGAACAAAGTTACCATTACCACCTTGACCGTTTTTTTCAGGGAGGCCCAGGACAGATTCTAGACTGCGCGACATTCCTAGAGAAAATTTGGAGGTAGGATAATATTAGAATGGAATAAAAAAGGTATCATATGTCTGGTGGCAGCATCTGTGAACATACTGTATCCTTGTCCCTAACCTGCCATTTTCTTTAGATTGGATTCTTGCTTCTCCCTCAACAAAGGAGTTCTCCAGGTTCCAGGGCTGAAATGATCACATATACTCATTACTCAAATGTGAACCACCAATGTTATGTAGGTAAAAGTAATAAAATATCATCACTCACTCATCAAGTCGTTCTGGGGTTCCCCAGCTACGTTCTGGATTGATGTCACCATGTCCAGTGTGATGTAAGCTTCCTCTGATTGGTGGAGAAATTAAACCAGCTCCAAAATTAGGACCGAGTGGTCTCGGCGAAGGAACTAAGGAAGCAGTCAGTGTTGGAGGAAACCAACCAATACACAGTGTCCTCTGGTTTTGACCCTTCCACTCACACAAATCCAGCCTAGGCAGAGAATGGAGTGTGGTGAATAGACTATCCAGTCTATCTACGTTCATCTTTCAATATGCAGTTACAGTTCCACACAAAAGCATTAAATCAAAGCCTCTTTTCCTCCTTAATCAGAAACTGAATAAATTTGAAATTCAGTCCTGCTCCTATCAAGCATTAACTGTGAGAAAAGCTTTAGCTTGCCTTCTGTTGCAAAGAGGTCTTTGCAAAGAGCTTAAAGGGAAAAAATGCTGGCTCAAAGGGCTGAAGTACGTTAATCTCTCCCATTTCTAGCCCATTTTCTTGGTCTCCTCCCTTTTCTTACCCATGGTCTATGACAGTCACTGTATCATTGACCTGTAGAGGTAGCTTTCTGGCCTCTGCAAAATCCCGTACTGCACGCATTTCCATAGGCTGGGCCTGGACACATGAAGTAGAGAATTAAAAGCATGTAAGAGTATTATACTGTAAATCAACATTTCATTCAAACAAATCAAAGTATATTTTCTGAGTACATGAACCAAGCAGTCTTTTGAAATGAAACCATAATTGCACCCTTTTACTCTGCTTATGAAATACATGTCATGAACAATGGTGTATGCTCAACATGTGAACTATGAAACAATTTCATACACAGCTTTGGTGTTTTTTGGGGACTAACCTCAGCCACCAAAGTGGTGAGCTCGGCAAATGTGGGCCGATCTGTTGGATTGCAGGCCCAGCATTTCCGCATCACACTGTAGAGCTCCTGAGGACAGTCAGGAGGCTTTGGCAAGCGATCTCCCTCCCGCTCTATACGAAACAGGATCTGCACATGGAACAAAGCATGTTTTTTAGTGACCATTGTGAACAAAACAGGTTTTCTGTGAAGTTTGGTGAGTTGCCTGCATTACATTGCCATTTAATCACAGCACCCAATAGCACTCGTCTTTCAGATGTGATAACACTGTGACAGGTTAGCTGCTTCAGTAGCCTAAATTTAGTGTGAAATTACAAATGTTACAAATAACATCTTGCATCCATACAGACAAACCTGTCTTCCAGACAACCCAAACCAGGGCTCCTCACAGTAAGTAAACATCTCCCACAGTGTAACCCCATACATCCAAACATCTGAGGCATGTGAGAAAAAACCCACACGCAAACTCTCAGGAGCACACCTACAGACAGAAAGACAGACAGACAGACAGACAGAGAGAGAGAGAGAGAGAGAGAGAGAGACAGAGAGAGAGAGATTGATTCTGGCAAAGGAGAATTCTACAACATCATATTGGTTTGAAATTATACCTGAAATATGTCAAATGGGAAGGCTTATTTATAGATCCATATAAATAGCTTATTTATGTACAGTGGTGCTTGAAAGTTTGTGAAACCTGTAGAACATTCTATATTTCTACATAAATATGACCTAAAACAATCAGATTTTCACACAAGTCCTAAAAGTAGATAAAGAGAACCTAATTAAATAAAATAGACAAAAAATAATATTCTTGGTGGTTTATTTATTGAGGAAATTTACATATGTGAGTGGCAAAAGTATGTGCACCTTTGCTCTCAGCATCTGGTGTGACCCTTTTGTGCAGCAATAACGGCAACTGACCATTTTCAGTTACTGTTGATCAGTCCTGCACATCGACTTAGAGGACTTTTAGCCCATTCCTCAGCTTCAACTCTGGGATGTTGCTGGGTTTCCTCAGATGAACTGTTTGCTTCAGGTCCTTCCACAACATTTCTATTGGATTAAGGTCAGGACTTTGGCTTGGCCATTCCAAAATATTAACTTTATTCTTCTTTAACCTTTCTTTGGTAGAATGACTTGTGTGCTTAGGGTCGCGGTCTTGCTGCATGACCCACTTTCTCTTGAGATTCAGTTCATGGACAGATGTCCTGACATTTTCCTTTAGAAGTCGCTGGTATAATTCAGAATTCATTGTTCCATCAATGATGGCAAGTCGTCCAGGCCCAGATGCAGCAAAACAGGCCCAAACTTTGATACTACCACCACCAACTTCCACAGATGGGATAAGGACCTTATGCTGGAATTCAGTGTTTTCTTTTCTCCAAACAGATCACTTGTCATTTAAAACAAAATTTGAACTTTGGTCTCATCTATCCACAAAACTTTTTTCCAATAGCCTTCTGGCTTGTCCACATGAGCTTTAGAAAACTACAGAGGGGCAGCAATGTTCTTTTTGGAGAGCAGTGACTCTCTCCTTGCAACACTGCCATGCACACCATTGTTGTTCAGTGTTCTCCTGATGGTGGACTCATGAACATTAACATTAGCCAATGTGAGAGAGGCCTTTAGTTGCTTAGAAGTTGCTCTGGGTTCTTTTGTGACATCGTAGACTTCTCTGTTTACTCTTGGAGTGATCTTTCTTGGTCGGCCACTCCTGAGGAGGATAATAATGGTCTTGAATTTCCTCCATTTGTACACAATCTGTCTGACTGTGAATTGGTGGAGTCCACACTCTTTAGAGATGGTTTTGTAAACTTTTCCAGCCTGATAAGTATAAACAACTCTTTTTCTGAGGTCATTGGAAATCTCATTTGTTCATGCCATGATACACTTCCACAGAAATGTGTTATAAAGATGAGACTTTGATAGATCCCTGTTCTTTAAATAAAACAGGGTGCTCACTCACACCTGATTGTCATCCGATTGATTGAAAAACATCTGACTCTAATTTCACCTTCAAATGAACAGCTAATCGTAGAGGTTCACATACTTTTGTCACTCACAGCTATGTAATATTAGATAAATTTCCTCAATAAATAAATGCCCGATTATAATTTTTTTGCCTCATTTGTTTAATTGGGATCTGTTTGTCTACTTTTAAAACTTGTGTGAAAATCTAATGATGTTTTGAGTCATATTTATTCAGATATCTAGAAACTGTTAAAGGGTTCACAATATATAGCGTATTTATATGTCCAATTATAGATCCAAACTGGCATTTATGATAAACATTGGGAGAAATGGATTTTATTTACAGCTAAAAAAATGTTTTATATATTAGATATATCTAAAAGACAACCCATTCTATAACAACACTGGCTTTAAATTTGCATGACTCTGTTTCATTGATGTAGGAAAGCTACTTAATTGAGAATAATTTTAAAAAGTGTACACATTTGTCCATATGTTTTTGCAGTACTGCCTAGCTGGCTAGCCTAGAACAGGCAGTTTTGCTGACTGATTGACTGACAATGAATTCCATTGTTGAAATGCACATGCACGATTAGTCTAGGCAGCTGAATTTCAATCTAGCTTTTTGTAAGATTCAGTGCGCAATACCAGGGACATTCTCTGATATACATGCATGCGTTGCATTTTACAAACTAGCCCAACTCCATGTCATTTTGGGATGGCTGCAGAGAAGATAGGATAGCTAAAGTTGTTATTTCATGTAGGTGTGTGCCCTTGCTTCAAATATTATTAAAGCTAATAACTAAATAAGGTTGTGTGAGGATGTACTGTGGAATGAATTCCTAAGTAGCTGCTTTCTAGCCGTATTTTTCTCAACAGTTACGTTGGTTACTTACATGAATGCATGTGCTTTGCTTAGCTGGCTAGAAATCTAATGTGAGTAACATTTCCAATTAAAGAACTAGCAAGCAGTTAATGATGGTTATGTATCTGATTCAGAGTTTGTTCGCTAGTAGCCAACTTCTGCATCATTTACGGTTAGTTGCTGAAAGTGGAGGTAGGTTTGCTAAAGGTGTGTCATTACATACTGTAAGGGTGTCTGTCCATGTTTTGAAATATTATTGTAGCAAATAACCTATATGTAATGAAGAGGTGTGAGGATGTACTGTGGCATGTTTGTGGTGGTAGATACCATATTTATCTCAACATTTATGCTATTTATTCACAGGAATACATGTTCTGTGCATAACTAGCTATCTAACAATGTTACAGTATCTCTTTTGAAACATAGGGCATTGCCAAAAACTCTAAAATCTCAGACATTTAATAAGAAGGATACATCTTTTATTCCCTACATAAATGACTGCCTTGCCTTTGTTGAAATGCCATGTACAATTGTGTGACAAATACCATTCTGCCAATGGCGGTCCGGCAAAACTAGGCTTGTATATATATATATATATATAAATATATATATGGTTTGTGGTCATCAACAGTAACAAAGTCTTTTAGCAAAAAGAAGTATTAACCCCTCACCACGCGTAAGGGATGCGTCTGTGGGCTCCCATGATATAGTGATCTTTGTCACGACCAAGGCCCCTCATAAGGCCAAAGTCTCCAATCTTCACCAGGTCTTTGGAGGCCAGAAGCACATTCCGGGCTGCCAGATCTCTGTGAATGAAATGACGTGACTCCAAATACTCCATTCCTGCAGCAATTTGGGTGCTGAAGAGCCAGAGACGACCCAGCGGGTAAATGCCTCGCCGCATTTGGACCATGTCATACAGAGAACCCAAAGGAGCCAGCTCTGTCACCTGAAGTAAATAATTTGGATGAGGATCTGGAGTTTTTAGGGTTTCATCAGGTAGCAATATTCATTGCTATGGAAAACCTTAGTATTAAAGCTTTGAAAACTCCATAATACAATTAAAAAAACAGCCTACTAAGTGATTACCATTTACAGTAGAGCACCAGGGAACCACAACTTACCATCTTTAGAGGCTGGGTGAGGACCACACCATAGAGATGGATAATATTGGCATGGTCCAGAGACTGCATGGTAGTGACCTCCTGTAGAAAGTCTGTTACTAGGTCTGCCTCCCTGGACATACTGGCCCTGAGAGTCTTCACTGCTACAAGAAGCTAAGAGCAAGACATTAAGATGGTTAAGTGAGAGCCGAAAAAGAAAGCAGAAGTCTTTTCTTGTGTTTTATTATGTTTAATTTGGTGTTAACCACCATATGTTCCCATATAAACTGACACTGGCATATGAATCCATATTTTGAATAAAATAGAGAGTGATGGTTACATATGGCTCAAATTTCAGGTTTAGGCTGTAAAAAAAAAAGTGTTGTTTTAGGTATAGCATTACAGGGCTACTACTTTGAGATGGAAAGTTCACACACACACAAAAGTGAAATTAGAGGGTTCAGACCCACTTGTCCATGCAGAATACATACAGGTCAGAGAAGGAAACTCGAGTCTGCAACTTCAACTCGTGTCACACTTAAGTCTCAAAAAAAATGTGAGAACACACTCATACACCAATGGTAGCAGAGCTGCATGCAAGGTTCTAGCTTGCCATTCGAGGCAACTTAGGGTTCAGTGTCTTGCCCAAGGACACTTCGGCATGGGATCACCCGGGCCGGGATTCGAACCGCCAACCCCACGGTTAGTGGATTAGTGGACAACCCGCTCTACCGACTGAGCCACAGCCACCCAATTGAGATTTCCTCAATTATATATGGTAAATGGTCTGCACTTATATAGAAATTTCTAACCTTAGTGGTTCTACAAAGAACTTTAGACCCATTCACACATCGGGAGCAACTTGGGGTTCAGTGTCTTGCCCAAGGACACCACGGGAATCGAACCACCAACCCTATGAATAGTGGACAACCCGCTCTACCACCTGAGCCACAGCCGCCCCTTATATGTAAGGTAGGCATGTGGTAAAGTGATAAAAACTCTCTATACTACTGAATTCCTTGGACCAATCCTACAGCACAGATTGTCTGTTGACCCCCCCCCCCCAAATTATACTGTCAAAACTATAGTTCCTACCTGTATCTAGTTTTTAATGAATCACACTTGGTGCTTAAAAATGAAAGAAAAGCCTTCGTTTGTATTTTCCAACAATGTAATGAATGTTTTTAGATTTATGTTTAAACTACAATTTAATGTGTTTTACTACTATATTTTACTACTATTTCATATCAGAACACAGTAGTCTCTACACGTGCCACAAGTGAAAAATTGCCAGCAACATGAACAGCTTGTCACTTGCTATTATGAATGTACAGTAAGTAAGGGTAAGTAGTTACATTAAGACATTAAATGTAAACAACTTTCAGCAAGAACAAGCAAACCCACCACTTGTCCAGTAGGCGTATGCCATTCTGCCTTCTTCACCACACCAAAGGAGCCTGAGCCAAGCTTGTCCCCAAACACCAGGTCATTGTCCTGGATAAGGCAGGTAAGTGGTCGTACTATGTCTGGCCCTTGACCAGGTACACCACCACTTGATTGGTCACCTCCTTCTGATCCTCGGCCAGTAAAGACCTGTTATGGGATGATTGACAGATTGTCTGGATAAATTTCATGACATGATTGTTGAGAATACATGACAAAGTTTCCAGACTTTACCTTGCCCATCCATGACCGTGGCCGCATATTCATTTTGTAACGCTTGACTGCTTCCCATAATCGTCTTTGTCCTGTTCACACAACATCAGTTTTGTGTAAATATAGCTTTAAAAACCTATTCGGAAACATTCCTCATATTGTCTATGGAAATAATGTGTTAAAGAAAATACAGAGCATAGCGGATAAAAACCTGGTTTTTTGATGCCGATCTGTTCCAAATCTGTGTCCTTTACGAAATCCAGGTGTTCAATACGGGTCACATTGAGTTCATCACGGATCTTCTGGAAAAATCGCTCCAGCTGCACTTCTGCCAAAATCTGGTACAGCATCTGAGTGTCTGGATCCATCATAATTCCATGGCTGTTCAGCACAGCAGGTAATCTGAATGGTGAAAGTTAGGTTTTTAAACAGACTTATGTTTAAATACTGATGGAAGCGTGCTCAATCATTTATATAAAAAAACATTCCTCAAGACTTTTAACCCAAGGGTACTATATATAATATGTAAAGCCCAAAACAAATGCATCCAAATGCATACAGCCTACATTCAGTTTTGCAGTAAAACAATATAAAAACTCTTATCTGAGTGACACAAACAATTTAGTGAACGTAACTAGGGTTGTCACAATACCATAAACATATCTCACGATACCAAGTAGTATCACAATACCCAGCAATATTGTGTTAATTCATAATTCAAATCTACAAAATGAACCAAATTTACAGAAATACACGGATATAAATGAAAACGGACAAAACTAATTTTGCTCTGAATACATTATTAATGAGAATGAATAACTAGCTATTGGAAAATCTCAAGAACAATCATACAGTTGGCAAATGGAAATTGTCCTCAGAGTACTAAGACTGAACACATCATGAGAAATAAATAACTACATTTGGAAATGAATTACAGCAATAATCTTAAAATTGGGAACGTCAGCTCGCTTACTAGCAAACACAGCTAATTTCAGGGTTCGTAAAGATGCTTCATAATGAAATTCCAGGACTTTCAAGGAATTTTGACGCACTCTTTTGTTTTTGTTATCAAGCACTACACAAAAGATGTAATTCAAACATATTTTATATTTTTCCATTTTAAATTACATAAATAAGTAAGTAAGTAAGTAAATAAATAAATAAATAATAAAACAACCAATATATTTTTCTGTTTTGGAACGATGTATGTAATAGTGGGTGAAACGTGGCCCATTGAGACTACATGTTAACCAGCAGTCACTTCCAAGCCACTTACAAAATCCTGATATTATAACCACAATCTCGTCTGAAAAAAATCATCGATGGGAAGATGAGGGGGAGGGGCTGCAGTGGGGAATCACATTTTGAGTGAAAGGATTGTATGTGTTCTATCGAAAATAAACACTTTATTTAGTTATTACACTTTATTTAGTTATTTAGCGATCTCGTATTTATTGATTTTTATAATGCAAGCACTTTTTAAGCACCACTAGTTTGAAAATGGCTTTTTAAGGTTTTCACCTTGTACTAAATCTGATTTTAGCATTTACACACAGTGGTTAGCATAATGTTAGCTCACTTGGTAACAAACAGGAAATGTTTAAAGATTAAGGTAAAGAATTTAAGTTAAATGAAATGTCACTAATCTTTGTGTATTCTGCAAAAGCAGTGGGATGTGTCGATTTAGCAAAAATAGTTTTAACCGTCGCATATACAACATTATTTAAGGTACTACCGTATTGACGATACTACCATTTCAAAAAATACAGTGACATCGGCGGTATTTTGAGGCTTTAGTATTGAGATACTAGCGTAGTACCCGTATGCCGTGCAACCCTAAACATAATTTAGTGTTCATTTTTTGGACTTAAAACTTAATTTTCTTAATATTAATTAATGTTAGAAGCTACATCACAAGTAATTCTCCTATTAATTAGGTATATTAATCTATAAACAGACATAGAACAATTCATTAAATATTGCTGTTACAAAATAACAACCACAATTCAATAGGGACAAGAAATATGATTCATGATCACACTTGAAATGTGTGAAACTGATACTGTGCCTTGAAAGATACTTTCTGTAAAATCTGTTGATTCAGAGAAACAAGTTACATCTTGTGTCTGGAGTAAAATGAAGCTATGAGAACAAATGGTCTATTTATATACAGCCTGTAGAAAAGTTCAGTGCTTACCTCAGACATAAATCTCAGCACATTCGTTCCCATGGACATTTAAATGGCATCATGATATTTAATTGCAACTAGATAGAAATAACTAGAGAATAGACCTCTGTAATTTGGTAGAGCACTGAAAGCAGTGTTTTGCCATGGCTTATTCTCTAGGTCTGCTGTTACTATATTGAAGAACCATGCTGGGTTGCTGTGGACAACAGACAGGCATCCAGCAAAACATTTTAGTTTATGAACTATAGACTGCAAATTGGGAAGGGGGTACAGTGCTTCACATTCTTCCAAATATTGCTACTACTACTAAAAAAATAATAGTAGTAGTAATAATAATCATCATCATCATTTGAAAAATAATAATAATTGCCTTTATGGTTAGGGACATTAATGAACCAATCTACTAGCACAGCTGAAATATGAATCTATTATATAATTAATATATAAGTCATTAAAATATTTTTTTGCTTTCTAAAGAGCACATAATAATGTGAATATAATACCTGCAATTTGTCAACTCAAAACAAACTAAAGAAAACATAATTGCAAGAGGAAAAAATGGTACAGGAGGACAGAAGGGACAGGAAACAGGCAGATAACATGTTTACAGAGAAAGCATTTAGACAAAATACCCTAAAGGTAACAGCACCAGCATTTATATCCCATACTAATGATCTCGGCTTCATTAAATATTCAGAGGAACACTGAAACAACCAAGTATCATGCAGCTGGCTGCTCATCAAACCTGTTCAGCAAGATGTCACAAATTCAGAAAAAGTAATTATGTAATGAATGACCACCAAAACCCATTTACTAAAGAAAGAGCAGCAGTAGTAGGTTTCTTTCTTCCATAATTTGGATCACCTAATGCATTGTACCTACCCATGACCCAAAACTGCAAGAATTACATAGTGATTATTCTATCACCGTACAAAATGAAAAAAGGCTGCATGTAGTTCTTTCACAGGTAAATATTTTTTTTAAACAACACTACTTCCATTAATTCCCAAATGTCCCTATGTCGGAAGGACAGATAGAGCAAAAAGACCTCACACATAACCTTTAGTGAATGATTAAATGGTACACAGCTAAAGCATCAATTAGCATGTGCAGATGTCTGAGTAAAAAGACATGGGGGCCAGTTTAGACATGCATAAAATAGCTGAGACTATCAAGGTATGATTCTCCTGGGATCCACCCAGAAATCCACACCCTAAGCACTAAGAAGAAAAATAATGAGCTAAAAAACAGAGTTTCACAGAGACAATGCATATGTCAAATCAGTTTCTCATGCTAAGGTTGATTAAGGATCCATGTTCACTCATAGGTGCAGTAAAGCCTTGCACATAGTTGTCTATGTTATACAGTGGTGTGAAAAAGTGTTTGCCCCCTTCCTCATTTCCTGTTCCTTTGCATGTTTGTCACACTTAAGTGTTTCGGAACATCAAACCAATTTAAACAATAGTCAAGGACAACACAAGTAAACACAAAATGCAATTTGTA
>JAFFST010050880.1:13611-33334 GCA_022414735.1 Noturus placidus | reverse complement strand
AAACTGAACCCTAAGTTGCCCCCAATGGCAAGCTAGCACCTTGCATGGCAGCTCTGCTACCATTGGTGTGTGAATGTGCTCTCATTAGTAAGTCGCTTGTAAATGTAAAAATAATATTAGCACGTCCGCCTCACACCTCCAGGGTCCGGGGTTCGAGTCCCGCCAGGGCCATGTGTGTGCGGAGTTTGCATGTTCTCCCTGTGTGTCGGGGGTTTCCTCCGGGTACTCCGGTTTCCTCCCCCATTCCAAACACATGCATGTTAGGATGATTGGCGTGTCTAAAGTGTCCGTAGTGTATGAATGAATGTGTGAGTGTGTGTGTGATTGTGCCCTGTGCTGGACTGGCACCCTGTCCAGGGTGTACCCCGCCTTGTGCCCGATGCTCCCTGGGATAGGCTCCAGGTTCCCCCGTGACCCTGAAAAGGAGTAAGCGGTTGAAGATGGATGGATGGATATTTCTGTAAAGCTGCTTTGAGACAATGTACCATTGTAAAAAGCGCTATACAAATTGATAAATTATTATTATTATTATTATTCACACACCAATGGTAGCAGAGCTGCCAGCTTGCCATTGGGGGCAACTTAGGGTTCAGTGTCTTGCCCAAGGACACTTCGGCATGTGGAGTCACCCGGGCCGGGATTCGAACCGCCAACCCCACGGTTAGTGGATTAGTGGACAACCCGCTCTACCGACTGAGCCACAGCCGCCCTTTTATAAGTTGCCCGAGCAGGAAATTCCCAGAGCAGTGTCATATCAACATAAAATAAAAACACTAGAAGCCAGAAATTGCTGCATGATATTGACAGAATAATATTATGCCAATATTGTGTATATTATGCCAATTATACTAATACATGCTGCAATTTTGAAATGTATTTAAAATGTTTAAAGATTGCCTGCCATAATTTTAAATAAAATCACAGTCATAATTCATCCTACAGAGTTCTCTCACTGTGTGACCGTGGTCTGGCTGCTTACAGCACACAGACACTGAGTGATTGGTTTAGTGCTTCTGTACTTCTTGCCTGGGATGGTGATACCACTGTATTTTAACCGCCCTCAATCCAATACCAAGACTAGTATCCTGATAATGATAACAATACAAATACTTTGAAAAGTTTTCTTGTATATATAAAATGTGGGATTTATACATTTGTAATTGGCAAGAATGGATAGCAAAAAACGATATTTGAAGTATTTGTTCTCTCACACAAAAATAAACCATATCCCTTACAGTGTCCTCCGCTAATATTAGCACTCTTGGTAAATTTGAGCACAGAAGGCTGTGAAAAATTGTCTT
Organism: Noturus placidus; assembly: GCA_022414735.1. Taxonomy (NCBI): domain Eukaryota; kingdom Metazoa; phylum Chordata; class Actinopteri; order Siluriformes; family Ictaluridae; genus Noturus; species Noturus placidus. The sequence goes on along the minus strand of JAFFST010050880.1, from coordinate 32,033 downwards.
TATTGTTTAACCTTTTGATCCATTGTTAAAAAAAATTCACAAAAATACTCTCATGTCATGGATTTCGAACAAATGCAAACACAACACAGGTTTATCAAAAAAAAAAAATATTTGTTAAATAAGTGTCACAATTCTTGGCACCCTTTTAGTCAATACTTTGTGCTACCTCCTTTTGCCAAGATAACAGCTCTGAGTCTTCTCCTATAATGCCTGATGAGGTTGGAGAATACATGGCAAGGGATCTGAGACCATTCTTCCATACATAATCTCTCCAGATCCTTCTAATTTCGAGGTCCACGCTGGTGGACTCTCCTCTTCAGGTCTTCAGTTTTCTATGGGTTTCAAGTCAGGGACTGTGATGGCCATGACAGGACCTTGATTTTGTGGTCAGTAAACCATTTTTGTGATTTTTATTTTAATGTATGTTTTGGATCATTGTCCTGCTGGAAGATCCAACCATGGCCCATTTTAAGTCAGGTTTTCATTTAATATCTGTTGATATTTGATAGTCCATGATGCCATGTCCAGGTTCTCTGGCAGAAAAACAGCCCTGTAACATTAAAGAGCCACCACCATATTTAACTGTGGGCATGAGGTACTTTTCCATACCTCTCTGTGTGAGCCAAAACCACCGCTGGTGTTTATTGCCAAAAAGCTCTATTTTGGCTTCATCTGACCATAGAACCCGATCCCATTTAAAGTTGCAGTAGTGTCAGACAAACTGAAGACGCTTGAATTCGTTTTTGGATGAGAGTAGAAGCTTTTTTCTTGAAACCCTTCCAGATCACTTGATGTAGGTGACTTCGGATAGTAGTTCTGCTAACTTCTGCAATTCTCCAGCTGTGATCCTTGGAGATTTTTTGTCCACTTCACATCATCACAGTGCGTTAAGACAATATAGACACACGTCCAATTCCAGGTTGATTTATAACATTTCCAGTTGACTGGAACATCTTCATTATGGTGTAAATGAGCATTTTTAATGTTTGTGCTATTTTCTTATAGCCACTTCCCATTTTGTGAAGCTCAACATTTTGCAGCAACACTCTCTCTCACTCTCTCTCTCTCTCTCTCTCATTTGTTTGTGTGCCTGCCTGACTGTAAGTGTGTGTGTATGAAGCGACAGGCAGGTTTCGAAATCAATAGATCCTTATCTGCACATAGGGATTACTATGTTCTACAACATTTTACATTGTGTAAAATGCTTAAAAAGTAAGCGCACTGTATTGATATTTTAAGTCAGGATCGATATTCAAAAGGAAATGAAAATAATCAAAAGTACCTATACCTCAGTGTCGATCAGCCCATTATTGCAGTTTTCTTCTTTAAATAATATTGCAAACGGCAGTTTTGCCCGAACACCTAGTACCCATTTATACATTGTGCAGCCCACCTATTCCTTTGACCATGTGTTGTTGCAGACGGCGAGCTGGCGCAGGTAGCAGGGTGCCCGTGGACCATGAGGGACAGCGGGGCAAGCTTGGCTCCAAACCGCTGGCAGGGGGAGCTCTCCTTGACTGTGAGCCATGAGGGCAGTGGTGGAGGAATGGCAGGAGGGCACCTCTTGGGTCCTGAATCTCCCCCTAATGCCCAAAGCGCTTTGGACTTCAAAGTGGGCCACAAGGAGAGAGGATGGACTGGAGAATACATAGAGACTGATGAGATGGATGAAGAGGATGGATTTGATGAAGAAGAAGAGGAGGAGGAATTAGAAGAGGACCAGTTGGACGAAGGTGAAGAGATCAGTTCTGAATGTGCTCCAGTAGAAGAGGAGGAGGGAATGGGGGACTGGCACGACCCACGCGAATCGTTGCCTCAAATGGCACATTACTACCAGAACTTTTCACCTTCAAATAAAGAGCAAGACAAACCTGAAACCAAGGATGACAATGAGAGACCCCTCTGGGCTCGACTTCATGGCCTCAGGCAGCAGAGGCTGAAGCGGTGGAGGAGGCTCCGGGCCTCGACTCGGCTGCGCTTCCGCCTTGCTCAGAATTGGAAAACATGGCGGCAACGGGCACAGTGGGTTGGCACGCTTGGGTACAGACGGGCAAGGCGGTGGCGTCAGTATAATCTTTATCCAAGCAGGCAGAGGCGAGACCCAGGGTTGCCCAACTCGAGAGCAACAGCACAGACTGCAAATGAAAGTGACACAGGTAAGTATAATATCTAATAAAGTCGAACATAAAGCTGGCATTCATTAGTATGCTTCTTATCCAAGGAATACCTCCTAAAAACATGTTTATCTCTTCTTGGAAGCTTCATTTAGTGATTTGAATGGGTATCACAGCATTTCCCAGTCCAGCTCAGCAGTCAGTGTTGGAAACAGCGAAAGGCAAGGTTTCTCTTCAGTTTCCATGCAAAGAGTGGAGATGGCCCTCACAAAGGAGCATGTGTCCTGTGTCCAAGGTAAATATTTATATTCATCAAAGCCCCAGGCAGCATGGTTTCAAATGTTTTTTAAAAATGTGATGCTCACATCTGTCCATAAATAAGCATTTACCAATTGTACTTTCAAGAAATGTTTCTGTAACTACAGTTTAATTCGAACTAAATGCTACAACATCATCGGCTGCGTCTGAATATCCCTACAACCCTACTACACAGTAGGTGAAAAGCAGTATGCCAAATGAGTAGTTTATCCTAATTCTCGGTATTCATACAACAGTAGGCGAGAAATACCCGGATGACCTACTGCTTCCTCGTCAATTCTGCAGTATGGAACCACTGGACACTGTGGATACTGCACTAACCCATAATGCAACGAAACTGGCAAGGAAGAGCTGTCAGAATCCATGACACCTAGTACTTGCGGATTGAAATTCATGCTTGCCACTTACACTGATCAGTACGTACTGTATCAACAGCCGAGCAGTAGGTACTGAATCTAATGCATTAGGCACTGTCAGAGTATGTAATTTCAGATGAAGCTTTTTTATGCAGCTATGAATATAATCTGTCTTATCTGAACTGTGTGGGAGTTTCAGATCACATACAGATTGACAGTGGTGTCTCCACAGCAATATAAACAAAGTGGGCTGGTACTAGGAAAGTGTGTAGATATCACAAAGTGGTACTTTTGATTTATTTGCAAGTTATGAAAGTTGTTTGGTGTCTTGTATTTTGTACATATTTGTACTGGCACAGGGCTTGCAAAAAGCAGCAAAATAATGTATGATTACTGTTTGTGTTACTTCACTGCTGCATCCCCCTTTCAACTAGTGTTTGGGGTTTTTTTTGCCACAATTTTCTCACTAATTTAGTCTTTGATCATTCCTACCTGCCCTTTAGGGCACTCCTATCACACAGCAGCTACCAACCGGATAGGATAAAGACTTTCACATGCTTCTTCTGTGCTTCTTGCCAACCTTTTTGAACTGCTGCTCATGCTGCATTATGTGGTGGCGTAAGACACTCTGAGAAAAGTGATGTCCGGGCCCTTCAGCATGCATGAACTCGCAGATGCCTACGGTTGGCTAGTGTTGCTGTTTTTGATAGTGGAGAGAGAGGATGCCATCCCTCCTCTCCAGAGAATGTAGCCAATTTTTCTCTCTTGGACTCTTGGCCATGGATGGCTGTGGTATTGTCAGGATTTTAGCACGCAATCTCTGGAAGATAAGGTGAAAACTAGAAACTGATTCAAAAATGTATACTGATCAGCAGAGCATGGCATTTTGTTAAATAAAATATATTAAAATTAGCATTTTTTTTCTTTTCGTTTTTTTTTTTTACAGCCACTCTGCTAATTTTCATTCCCTTCCCCCTTAAAATACCAGAGATAGAACTACTCATTATTACCACTGCACTAGTTTAGTGTACATTAAACACTAACATTTCTAACACGATGACGTTTTGCACACACTCGGGCACAGGTAGGAGCAGGAATGAAGTCATTATAGTTTCTGTAGTTGGGGCAAATTGAGAGCTGATGTAAGCAGGTGGCTAAATCTGATTGGTTGCTTTGATGCCACTTCTACCATCCAGCTTGAATGAGCCTGACGAAAAAGGCAGATAATTAATTAAATTAATTTTAAAAAATCCAATATTGTTCTTTCGTTAGCAGACCGTGGTTAATTCACTATAGAATTTATGAGAATGTGTGACAGGGGCTTTGAGTTACCATCTCTTGCGCAGTGCAGTGAAGATAACAATCAGATATTTCAAACCCACTAAGTTCTAGATCAGATATTCACTTATTTCTATATTGATAGTTGTACCTCTGAATGCAAGAACTAATAACCATTTACACATGGAGCAGACTTTTTAAAGCATAAAATTAGGACTGCACAAAAGCCCTCTGAGTAGCATCATAATTAGTTCCGATTAGACAGAAGAGTTGCTTTTTTCTTGACTTTTGTATGCAGTTGTATTTTATACATCTAACAAAGAGATTAAACTGGCTTCATGGCCATGTCATCAAGTAAATTCATAAATATCTTCTTTATCTCCTAGGCATTTTGGATGAGTCTCTCCATAAATATGGCAGTCTGATCCCTATACATACTGATGATATTGTGGAGCAACTGCAGGAGATCTTCAGTGAGAGCTTCTCTCAAACTTACAGGTATAGGTATACAAACATGAATTAGTACACAAATACATTAATGGAAACAGAATTAGTACACAAATGCATTAATGGAAACACAATTGGTACACAAATGCATTAATGGAAGAAAGTTGTTTGGCATGGAGTTACATTTACTCAGTGAATTTAAGTACACATAGCTGTTCTATTTCAATACAAGCCATTTTTGCACATGTGATTTATTCATCTTAGGAAAGCAGAAGTGCACCAGATAATCCAGTCCTACCAGAGGTCCCCAGGTACGAGCATGGTGCGAGGGTTCAGTGTTAACTACAAGCGCCATGTTCTCACAATGGATGATCTCAGCACTCTATATGGACAAAACTGGCTCAATGACCAAGTATAGTAAATTTCAACTACAGTTATTTAGTAAAATCTAACTTTTTGGACATCCCTCACCTTATCTGTTCCTTCATAATTGTTCATTTTTTTCAGGTTATGAACATGTATGGGGACCTTGTAATGGATTCAGTGCCTGACAAGGTGATGAATAATAAAATTACTTTTCCAGCAAGTTAGCGCAAAGTTCTTCTAAAAGTGGGATCCAGGGACCAGGGGGTCTGTGATTTTCTCATATTGTTACAGGGGTGGAAACCACAACCCTTTTATGAAAGTTATTATGCTTATAAATAATGCCAACTGGAATCTACATACACAATTCTGAAAAATTGTTTCTTCAATAAGAAAGTTAAGAAAAACAATTTCTCTCTGGTTACAGTAAATCCACAAAATATGGACAGGTTATAGATATATAGAAAAGGTTGCCCACATAAATAGAGGTCTTCAATTCTACTCCAAATCTATGTTTTTAACCATGATGTAAGGGTTGGAACAAAGTCACAGCCAGGAGGTCTATTGCAGTTAAATGTAATAGGGAGCTTTTATGGCAACCCTATTTTTTTAACTAGAGCAGTAAAGAAGGAATTACTCAGCTTGAATATTGTTTGTTGTAATTGAGGCCTGTAGAGCACAGTAATAGCAATCTGAACCAGGAGACAAAATTCTTCCCAAAACCAAAACTCTGAGGTGTGAAAGAGGTAGTTCCACTCCACTCTGTCAAAGGCTTTCTCCACAGAGTTTTAATTAAAGCTTCTTGAGAGTTTGAACAGGAATAGTTATAAATGGTATTGAATGACTAAAGCATATTTAGTCTGATGATAATAGATGGGGGAGCAGTTTCAGGGGCAACATCAGTAAGTTTGATCATTTAAAAACAACAATCAACAAATTGATTGGACGATAATAGGTCCAGTCCAACTGATCCCTTTGAGTGAGAGTTTGGGGAAGATGGCCAGAATTAAAAGATTGATTAAACATATTCATTAAAAGAGGTGCCAACTTGTGTCAGAATTCCTTATAAAACTTTGATGTGAAATCATGTCCTGGGCACTTCCTACCTTGTAAAGACAATGCAGAATGTGATTATTAAGTATGTGATTAAGTCTTTTGAATAGTTATTTTTTCATATAAATCTGTATTGAGGGGGTCTGTCATTTGTGGTTTGTTTGGGGGGTTTCAGTTAAAAGGGTCCTAGTCTGCAAAAAGTTTAGAGCATGCCCATGTCACTTTTTGTTATGTCTAAATTTTAAACTTTACTCTTTTTCAATTCATTTTAGGTCCATTTCTTCAACAGCTTCTTTTATGATAAGCTGCGAACTAAAGGTTATGAAGGAGTTAAACGGTGGACAAAAAATGTAAGATCCCCCCCTCTAATCTCAGTTGCCATTTAGCAGTCGTGGAATATTCTCATGAATGTTTAAAAACAAACCGATTTAGGAGTTGAGGGGAGATAATAATGATTGGAAAGTAAATAATGATGCTTTTAGAATTAGACTTGGAATCAGTTCACTGTTTGGGTCTATTGTTGTATTTGAATTGATTTGAGAGATCCCAAGGTCATATTCTGAGATGGACAGTCAGACATGTGAAGCCATTCATTCAGTTCCCATGTAATAATCGTGTGTACAACCCCTGACAAAAATCTATCGAATCACCACACTTGGAGGATGCTCATCTGGGTGTTTTTTTTACTTTGTAGCAAATGAACAAATCACAGACACAGAACAATTTTTGTTTAATAGCTGAACATTCTGGCTTCCTGAAACACACCTAAAAACAAGTTAAATTAAATTGTTTTAATTAATGGCATATTTTCCAGACTCAAATAGTGGTCAATTTAAAATGGTTTCAGATTTTCTAAAAGAAAAACAGTCTGTACACACTTTTGTCTCCAGTGATCCCTTCATCATGATCCAGAACTTTTCATCAAAGTCATCAAGGAAACCAAGTTCTTAGGCCTTCTCTTTGATAACAAAATAACTTTTATTCCACATTTGAAAACTTTAAGAAACAAGTGTCTTAAAGTTATGAATATAATTAAAGTGTTGGCCAAAACTAAATGAGGGGCTGAGTACACCGTTCTTTTGCGCCTTTATAGAGTATTGATCTGATCATATTCAGACTATGGGAGCATAGTTTATGATTCTGGCAAGAAATCATATAAACAGATGCTTGACACAGTGCATCATCAGGGATAACTGCTTGCCTTGGGAGCTTTCATAACCTCACCAATACAAAAGTACATTGAAGCCAATGAACCATCACTTCAAAATCGATGGTTGAAGCAATCACTTCAATATGCTGTCAAACTAAAAGCAAACAAAAATACCCCTGCCTATTCTAGGCCTTCATTCCCAATACAATAATTTGTATGAGAGCAAACCTAAAAGCATCAGACCTTTTGGTATTCGCAGGAAATGAACAAGCTGATATGGCTGCAAAGGAGGTAGTTAATCTGGAAGTAGAAGAAAGTCAAATTCCTCCCACAGACCTTAAACCTAGTGTCAATCATGATATATTAAACAAGTGGCAACAAGAATGGGACACGTGTAAAACAAATTACATGAAATCCATCCTAAAATCCGCAAAATACTTTTAATCTTTTTAAAACAAGATTTGATCAAGTGCTGTTCACTAGATATCATAAAGGTCATTCAAGATTGACTTTTCTGCTTAAAGGTGAAGACCCAACGTTATGCGTGTTCTGCAAGACCCCCCTTTCCAATAAATCTATTTTATTGGACTGTCCTGCTTTTAATGCAACTAGACAACATTTTATGTACAGAGTGGGAAAAATATATTTGATCCCCTGCTGATTTTGTGCGTTTGCCCACTGACAAAGAAATGATCAGTCTATAATTTTAATGGTGGGTTTATTTGAACAGTGAGAGACAGAATAAGAAAATCCAGAAAAACGCATGTTATAAATTGATTTGCATTTTAATGAGGGAAATAAGTATTTGACCCCTCAGCAAAACATGACTTGGTACTTGGTAATGACTTAGTAATTACTTTTCATTTTCAATGGCCTGGCTGAGGGAAGGAGGTTCTCACCCAAGATTTGACGGTACATGGCCCCGTCCATTGTCCCTTTGAAGCAGTGAAGTTGTTCTGTCCCCTTAGCAGAAAAACACCCCCAAAGCATAATGTTTCCACCTCCATGTTTGACGGTGGGGGTGGTGTTCTTGGGGTCACAGGCAGCATTCCTCCTCCTCCAAACACGGCGAGTTGAGTTGATACCAAAGAGCTCCATTTAGGTCTCCTCTGACCACCAGGGTGAACTGGTGAAAGTGGGCGAAAGTGTTGTGGTCAACAGGGGATCAAATACCTTTTTTCCCCTCACTGTATTATGCTCACTTAAGGACTTGTTTAGTAAGATTTTACCAGAAAAGGTTTGAGAATTTTTATCATATGTAAATGTAAAACATCTTATATAATCTTAACTGCTGTTTTTCTTTTTGGTTATTTTTTGTTTTATTGTGTTCATGCAACTCTTGTATTTTTTGGAGTCCAGGATTTTTATTTCCATAAAGATAGCCTCAGATGCTGACATGGCATTAAAATCTATACTACCCACTCACTCACAACAGATCAAGTACTGGACAAAATTATGGAATCACTCAATGTTGAAAAAACGATGGAATCATATTTTTATCTGTATTTCTAAAACAAATACCAGCACAAGCTTAAAAATGCAAATTAGTCTGCATCTTGGACCTTTTGAAAGGAAACATGGCCCCAACAAAAAATCCAACACGGAGATGTTGGCTGTTCTCATTGGTGCAAGTATAAAAAATGGGAATGTTATAAAAGGAAAACATACCAGTAGACCAAGTAAGATGGCAAATGTCAGGGTAGAAAACTCAAATCAATATGCCTTGAACGTAGAAAATTACAATAGAAAAAAACTAATGGGTGGAAACCAGAGTCAATGTTTGCAACAGATCTGTCAACCTCTATTCGAGAGAGCAAGAACCAGCTTGATGGAGGATATTGTTTTTCATTAGTCAAGTACAGACCTCAAAGAATTCAGGCAGTCATAAACACCCGAGGAGGAGCAACAAATATTTTTTTTGTTGTTGATTTCAGAATTTTTTTCTCTACTTGATATGGGGAAAAATGCCATTAATTACAACAATTTAATTTATTTTGTTTGAGGTATGTTTAATGAAACCAGAATGTTCAGCTTTTAAACAAAAAAATGTTGTGCATCATCTGTGATTTGATTGCTACGAAGTAAAAAATCCGGGTGTGCATCATCTAAGTTTGGTGATGTCTTAATTTTTGCCAGGGGTTGTAGATTTTCTACTCCACCCTAAAGTGTATGTATAAGGCATACGTCTTCATTGTATTAGGTTGACATCTTCAGCAAGGATCTCCTGTTGATTCCCATTCACCTGGAAGTGCATTGGTCACTTGTATCAGTGGACATCAAACAGCGTTTCATTACTTACTTTGACTCCCAGCGAACCCTTAACCGACGATGTCCCAAGGTCTTTGTTTTCTCTTTTTTTTGATGGCATTAATTTTCCCACAACCTCAATGATTTAATATAAATTTGCATTTAACATGCATACTGTTTGTAGTTTAAAAACCACTTCTTTCTCTTTTCCCCTTCTAGCATATTTTTAAATACCTCCAGGCAGAAGCTATTATAAAACAACAGAAAGATTTTCTCACTGGGTGGAGAGGCTTTTTCAAAATGGTGAGTCATAGTTGCAGGCTTTTAGGACAATTGGCCACAAACTGCTATGTACAAAACTGGCGTGTGTGTGTGTGTGTGCACGCACGTGTGCTCTGTGTTTTCCTGTGTACAAAACTCTGGTAATTACATAGTCTTGTGTGTGTATTTTGTCTAAAGCAGTTTACATACATGTTACGTTGGAGTAAAGTGCATGTTATGTATGGAATCACAGGAATTTGTGTTGGTGCTACTGCTTTATAGACAATTGAGGTGTATTTCATAGTTCTGTTTTACAAGCTGTTACTTTTTTGATGCTGTATTTGTATCATAGAATGTAGGAAGGCAGAATAATGACAGCGACTGTGGGGCTTTTGTTCTTCAGGTAAGTTAAGAAAACTATCTATGCTGCTTTCATGTCTTGTGTGGTTTTGTATAGCTCTTCATGTCATTCCATAGAGGCATCCTTTGAATTAGGATCATGCCAGAACAACATGCAAGATTACAAATTGAATCTATGTTACAAGAGAATTAATAACACCATATTGGGTTCCACTTTGTTCACTTTTACTTTCCTTTTTTCCATTCTAGTACTGTAAGTGTCTGTCATTAGAGCAGCCCTTCAGCTTCAGTCAGCAGGATATGCCTAAACTGAGAAGACTCATGTACAAAGAACTCTGTCACTGCAAGCTCTCACTGTGATAACTGTTTAGGGGTTATGCAGCAAGAGGTGAGGGGGGAGAGAAACAGCTGGAAACCTTCACCTTCCCAAAAGGCAGAGAGACTATAAAACAGGATATCACATTAACAAATCCACTTTTTTCTTCTTTTTTTTCTTTTCTTTCTTTTTTTAAATATTTTTGTTTTGTATCAGTGTTATTTTGTTCTTGTGGTTGTCGGAGGCCAGGCTTTTTATAATGGCTACCTTTTGAGATTTGACATCTTGGCGACAGCCTTTTTGGACTCTTGAAAAAGGCTTCATCAGTGGAGTAGAATGATTTTTCTCACAATCTGTAAAGGTCTAATGTGACTTTTTATTAATTGTTGAGAAGTGTGTTATGTTACTCAGATGTGCAAGTATAATGTTCCTTTTCTTGTCAATAAATCATGTTCTGTGTAAAATAATGGGTGGGCCTGATCTGATCATTATTGAATATATTGTCATTCTGTCAGTTGTGTGTTTGTATGAGTGTGGGAAAATATGCAGTTTGTTTACAGTCTATTAATGTCTATATCATCCTGTATGTTTGGGTGAAGTGTTCATACCACTATGATAAGCATCATTTTATGTATGGTGTTGTGTGTGTGTGTGCACTGGAAACATCATATTATATTTAATATAGTGGTTTGCTATTTTACCACTTCCATTAATACAGAGGGTTGTAAATTGTATAAATCATTTTAAGAGGAAGATCACATTTCTTGAACAGTTCTTAGCATTAAACTCTGACAATACAAAATGGTACAATTGCCTGACCATAAAGCAATTACTGAAGATGATTCTATCTTCTATTTTATTCTTTATTTATCTATCTATCTACCTACCTAGTTCAGCAGTATCATTATATTATAGTTTGTATCAATACCTAGTTGTTGTGTTCTAAGTTTTTTTTACTAAATTCCAAAATTGTCGGAAATGATTGAGTCAACATTACCGGAATAAAGTGTACTTGATGTTGGACGTTCGATATCCGCGAATATCGAAGGTCCAACGTCAAGCCAACTTTATTCCAGTGTCAACATTTCCGGTGATGTCACGCTGCCTCGGCGTGAATTGAGAGGTGGGCGGGATTTCTTTGCCCTGCAGGATCGAATGTAGCCAATCAGCAGTCACTTTGGCCCGCCTCTGTGCTGATTGATAGTCGTCTGCTCCAATTCCAAATCTTCAGTCTGCTCCACAGCTCACGTATTTAGAACTTTTCCGCCCTTCTGCCTTTCTTTGTGATAATGTCGGCTGAACATGAACATAGGTGAGTAAACGCTTGCTTCAGCAAACGTTTCAGTTTGTTTTACGTTTGTAATAATCGGTGCGTTAGTTTTAGTGTATTAATATGTAAACACGAGACGCAACCTCAGCGATTTTACAATTTTCGTCGTGTGTGAATCTGAAGTAAAATGAGCGTTCAGTGGCGGCGTGGCCCGGTAACACAAATTAGTTAACGTGTAAAAATGGAAGAAGGCCGCGCTTATTCTGTTGGCTTTAGCACGGTTTATTTATTTTTTTAAATCTTGTAACGTACTCATAAGTCCCGAACTGTTCTATGTGGGTGTATATACCGGTTTTCATTGTGATGGTAATAAATAAAAACGTGACTGGTTTGTAGCCGAATGCTAATCGTTTCGCTAGCAACCGGCTCGGCCTCATCCACATGGCCGCCTCCTGGCCCTGCCTGTCGGGTCCTAATCTCCATCACCGCTTTTCAGTTTTGGGTCGGGGCGGATCGATATGACGATTACTGACGCCTTATTGTGTCATTTCTTTATCAAGCTGATTCGTCTTAATCAGGATTAAATATATATCGCGGAAATGAGTCTCGCGCACATGGCCTACCGGTTAGACAAAAGAGAAGTGAGTGCGCGAGCAGGCCAGAGCCTCACCTCCACCCGCCTCAGTCGCGCGCACACTGCCACTCGCTTAAAGCGACTCACGAGTTACTGTTAAATCCGTTGTACTTCTGGTTGATTTTCGTTTTCATCCGTTTATTAATAGCAGATTATATAGCCGAGTCTGCTCACGTTGGCTTCGGGTTTTAGCTTGTTGCTAGGTAGATTAGATAGGTTATCTGATTTTAATCCGTTTGTACGCCTGGGTTCGTTTGACAAATTACTGAATAAGACACGTCTTATTAAATGTTAATGTTTTTCTAGTGATGCTTACACAGCGAGACCAAGAATTAAAAAGAAAGGGGGGGGGGGGGAAACCAGGAAACTATGTAGGGTTGTGATCGAGGCCTTCTATAGAGAGTCCTGCGACGTGTCCAGGGGTAACTTCCCTCCATTTCATGTTCATAACCCTACTGCGTTTAGGTTACTCTCGTTGAACAGTTATATTCACCGTAGCATGAATTGTCGGAATTGTTTGGAAATGCAAATTCCAAAATATTTTGGAAAATATTTTTTTTCCTCAACTCTTTTTTTCTTTTTTTTTTTTTTTTTTCTTTTTTTTTGTTCAGACCTAGAGACAATGGCCCCGAGGGCATGGAGCCAGATGGAGTCATTGAGGTGAGTTAAAATCCAGAGTTAATTTTTGTGTTCAATTCAATGTATGTGATTGGAAGCACAGATAATGCAAATGAACATTGGTTGTAAATCATCTCCATCCATTCACACTTTGAATTCTTTATGGATCAAACAATTTCATGGATGACATAATTTCAACTTGATGCTATGGTGGTTAATCTGTTTTTTCCCTGCCTTGTTTTTGTTAGGGTAACTGGAAGGAGATTGTCGACAGCTTTGATGACATGAACCTGCGTGAGAATCTTCTCAGGGGAATATATGCCTATGGTTTTGAGAAACCTTCTGCCATTCAGCAGAGGGCAATTCTCCCTTGTATCAAGGGTATGTATTTGTAAAGACTTCCTTTATTTTTGTCACAGCGTCTTGTTGCTCTTCTGCCACACTTGCGGCCTTGCCTAACTGATTGCTGTCTTTGGCAAATGGTTCTATATCTGCTAAGGGAAGAGCAAAATCTGACTGAATTGGCTAACTGAGAAGACTAATGCTAGAGTTTTGGTAAGTGAATTGTCTGAGCTCTGTGTAGAGGTCATGTGTCCACCCTTAACAAATGGGCAAGGCAGTGTCTCTGTGGCATTTAGTTCTATATCTGCTAAGGGAACAAAAAATGCAGTCCATGTTCATCCCAGTCTACTCAGTACCATGAGCGTAAGACTGTTTCATGCTATGGGCACAGAACGTAAACTTTGTTTTGGAACCCTTGTTTGCCGAAATGTTTCATTCAAACATATTTGTGTAGGGTATGATGTCATCGCTCAGGCTCAGTCTGGAACAGGGAAGACAGCCACGTTTGCCATCTCTATCCTGCAACAGATTGATATTGAGCTGAAGGGCACTCAAGCCATGGTCCTGGCCCCGACCAGAGAGCTTGCTCAACAGGTAAGACTTGGTCCACGGTAGTGCCGTTTCGATTGCACGAATGCAGTTAGTTGCATTCTAGACACTTGAAGCACTTTTACATGAAATGGTGGGCTTCTCAACCACCACTAGTGTATAGCATCCACCTGGATGATGTGATCATAACTAAAGCTTGCCAGGCTGTCCAACACCAGCTATAAGTGGAGCGGAGACAGTGATGTAGCCAATTCTGAGATGGGGTTTATTAGGGGCCATGATGGAGCAGGCCCAGTAGGGGAATTTTGGCAGGATACCAGGGTTATAGCCCTACTTTCTTGAGAAGTGTCCATGGATTTTTAATGACCAGAGTCATGACTTCGCTTTAACGTCTTGTCCGAAAGGCGATGCTGTTTTTACAGTATAGTGTCATTGTACTGAGCAATTAGACCCCCACAGACCAGGGTGAGCACCATCTGCTGGCCTCACTAATACCACTTCCAGCAGCCAACTTAGTATTCCCCTGGTTGTCTCCCATCCATGTACTGGCCAGGCTCACCCCTGCTTGAGATGATACTGTACCATGTGAGAACTAATATAATAGCTAATCTTCTGTTGGACTGTGGAAGTAGCAAGCACTTGGAGACTGTAGAAATCTGGGTCCCCTTATCAACTGTCAAGGTAGTGTCTCAGTGGCATCTTCCTATATTTGGTATGGGGGAAAAGCAGGTAACCCATATTCATCCCAGTCTACTCTGTACCATGAGTTAGAGACTGTTTCATGCAGTGGGCACATTTTACTCAGCATGTTACCTCAGCCCTTGATCACTTGTCTTTGGCTCGAGGCTGTGAAGTGTATGTAAAGCAACTGATTGTGTTGCTTAGAAACATGGATTAAACTTGATCCATGTGGATTCTGGAAAACATGTTTAACCGGTCTGATTCCTGTACCCAACTTTAGATCCAAAAAGTGGTTCTTGCCCTTGGAGACTACATGGGTGCTACCTGCCATGCCTGCATTGGTGGCACTAATGTCCGTAACGAGGTTCAGAAGCTCCAGGCTGATGTGCCCCACATAGTGGTTGGAACCCCTGGACGTGTCTTTGACATGCTTAACCGGCGCTATCTCTGTAAGTAGCAACACTTTCATCCATATGGAAGGGCTTAAGTGCTGTAATGATGATTCCCATGCGTGTCAACTGACTCCAGAGTCTCCTGTGGTGCTCTGCCACGGCTCAGCGTTTTGTTGGGGTGTGTACAGGGTTCACAGCTCTCTGGAGGCTTGATCTGACCTCACTGACCTGACCACAGCATTGCCCCTCTTAGTGTAACATGATTATTGTGAATACTTGAGTGATGTTGCAATATGTTCAGTTTGAAGTTGTGTTGATGGCTTGTGCTGTAATACACCGAACATGGACATTTCCCTTCATCAGCACCCAAATACATAAAGATGTTTGCCTTGGATGAAGCTGATGAGATGTTGAGCCGAGGATTCAAGGACCAAATCTATGAGATTTTCCAGAAGCTATCTACTGACATTCAGGTAAAAATCGCACGTACTGATATTTCAGTGTACAACTTATCAAATGGTCCGTTTTCCATGATTGTTTGGTATGTGTTGGCCAAAGATCCCTCTCCCCCCAGCCATCTGTGCTGTGGAGGGAACAAAGTTCTTTGGTAGAGTATTCTTGCTGCTCTCCACAGTGACTGGGTCTCCTTGTCCTTAATCACGACTATAAAGCAGTTGACATTTTAATTTTGCTGCATTTTTATAATATTTTCAAATAGAAACACTGCTGTAAAGCTGATTCAGTTAAGGTAATACATGTTTCCTATAGGTGATCCTGTTGTCAGCCACCATGCCCCAGGAGGTGCTAGAGGTCACCACCAAGTTTATGCGAGACCCTGTAAGGATCCTTGTCAAGAAAGAGGAGCTGACCCTGGAGGGTATTCGTCAGTTCTACATTAACGTGGAGAGGGAGGTAAAGGAGCTTCTCGTATTAATTTGACTAACTTCATCTTGCAAAGAAGACAAATTGTTTAGCATGAATGCACGGCTGAAGTGTGCCATCTAGTGGTCACATCCTGTCAGTACTCAAGTGGTGCACTTTGTTTAATTTTGGTCAACTGACTGCTGTTGCCATAGATATTCTAGGGTTGTTGTGCATTTTAAGCCCTTTAAGGATTTACTGACTTGTCACTTAAATTATTATTGGTGTGTAACTGGCTCCTTTTACTCTTGTTGTAGGAGTGGAAGCTGGACACTCTGTGTGACCTGTATGAGACCTTGACCATCACCCAAGCTGTTATCTTCATTAACACTCGCCGGAAGGTGGATTGGCTGACTGAGAAGATGCATGCTAGAGATTTTACAGTCTCTGCTTTAGTAAGTGAATTGTCTGAGCTCTGGATAGAGGTGATGTGTCCACCCTTAATATTTGGGCAAGGCAGTGTCTATCTGTGGCACTTAGTTCTATATCTGTTAAGGGAACAAAAAATGCAGTCCATATTCATCCCAGTCTACTCAGTACCGTGAGGTGAAGACTGTTTCATGCTATGGACACACTTTTGACTTGGGATCGAATGCAATTGTGAGTTTGCTGAAAATGAGCTGACAATTTGTATTTGTTTTCTAGCATGGAGACATGGACCAGAAGGAGAGAGATTTAATCATGAAGGAGTTCCGCTCTGGCTCCAGTCGTGTCCTCATCACCACTGACCTGCTGGTATGTTTGTCCCTTAATGAAAATGTTCATTTAGGTTCAGTGTCCTGGATATAACATGCAGTGCTTTGTGTAGTTGAATAACTTTAATTGGCCTCCTTGTACACATTAATACACCTTTTTTTTTTTTTTTTTTTTTTTTTAAATGAATTTATTAAAATGTGATAACCTTTTTCAGACAGAAGCAGTGTATTAATCTTTTTCTACATTGGATTCTGTATAGTATTTATTTTAATTTTCTTAAATAAAGGTATTTCTTTTTAACAAGTCAAACCTGTTTTCTTGGGAGTCCTTTGAGGCACCATGCCAGGGAATTGTCTATTAGCCTAGTAAAGTTTAGTACAAAACGAACAGACTTTTTAATGTAGGTCCAAGACTCCGATCCATGCAGGCTTAAGCACATACGGATTCTTTGAGGTATAAATAACTTGAATATTTTAAGGAAATATAGTATGTGGTGCTTTCTGTCCTAATGGTTTGTATTTTATTTGGTAAAATATAAACACAGCTGATTTGGACCCTTTAATCAACTTTATTGTCCATGCTGGATTGTCATGTGACAAAGTTGCAAAGGTGAAATTAACTGGTGTGACCTAAGAGCATGCTGGTGTGAGGTCATGCAGGAGGAATGCTGTTTTACATTGATTAGTTGTGCAACGTATTTAGTCTAATTATAGAAGTGAATGCTGTCGTGTAGATTATAGACAGGATAAAGTAATGGAGTGTTAAACACAAGGCGTTGAGGTCAAGTTTTGACTGTAATGCTTTGTCCTTTCGCTCTTCTGACGAACCAAAATCGGCTCGGCGTGCAGGCCTTCTTAATTAGTTTGTGGATTTTCTCTGATATTAAAAATAAAGTATTTTAAAAGTGACTGATGTGCTGAATCAGGTGTGTTAAATAAGATGAAATGTTAAACATTGCTGCTTATTCCTGAGGTTTGCTGCCACCCCAGATATAATTCATATTGAGAAGTACAGTATTTGTGTATGAACTGTGGGACACAAGTCATACACTTCATAGACTTTTTTTTGGCTATTGTCAATTACATCACCTAATGTGAAATCAAACTAAATTATTTTTTCGCAACCTTTAATGCAGTATATTTGTAGCCTATGTTCAAAATGGTTTCTAATATAAATGTTAGTCAGGAACATCCACTATTGTCAATTTTCACGAAACCGTGTTAGAACACTGTCCACCGGGGGGCAGACAAGCAGTTAAAGGTTGTTGTGAGAAAAGGTTAAATGGACAGTGTACTAAGCCAGGGGTTCCCAAACGTTTCAAGGACAAGGCCCCCAAAATGGCATTAAGATTTAATTGAGACCCCCCTTTTGCAAGATGTCTTTAAAACAAATTAAAAATACAGACCTCTGTATACATCCCCCATTATTTTAATAATTACATCTTACATATTTACATTACATTAGGAGTTGATTGTGGGTGTGTGTGTTTGAGAGTGAGAAATTTTTTTCCACACAAAATTGTTGAGGCCCCCCTGGCGCCCCCTGGCGGCACCCACTTTGAAAACCACTGTACTAAACAAGGCACCTTGGTCCAGCACATCGCCTGGCTCTGTAAAAGAGTGTTATTCCTCTCCCTGCATGCCAATGCTTTGTGGTGTTGCGTGTATGTCATTTTAATTCCATGCTAACAACTTCTGATCACTTCAGCCAAATTGTCACCCCCACCACCACTATCCTCTGTCACACATGTGCTGCTCACAAAGACATAGTCTCATTCATCTATCCATCAAAGAAACCCTATGCTAATTCCCGCATCATGTACTCCTGTCTCATTTTCCTCCGTTTCATTCATTCCACACTGTTCCCCTGTTCCCGGCTTTCTATAGCTGCATTGCTCTGCTCTTACCATTTCTGGCCTCCAGTGAAACCCAACGAGCCCCCCGAAACCCCTTCCCCCTAGGTTGGATGTTGTTTTGATTATGCGTCCTCAGTGTAGGTGGCCCTTCCAACACTTTCACCGTGTCTGGATGGCAACCCCCATGGTCTCACCCCCCCC